>PVKA01003433.1:81204-97419 GCA_004027165.1 Ctenomys sociabilis
AAAAAAAAAAAAAAAAAAAAAAAAAAAAAAAAAAAAAACCCAGACCGGAAAGACAGGAAGAAATCATAAAGATTAGAGCAGAAATTAATTCAATTGAGGTGAAGAAAACAGTTTAAAGAATCCACAAATCAAAAAGCTGGTTCTTTGAAAGACTAAATGGAATTGATAAGCCTCTAGCCAACCTCATCAAAAAAGGAAAGAAAAACTTCAAGTACATGCAATAAGGAATGAAAACGGTGAAATCACACCCTTTTCCGCACAGACTGTGGAAATTCAGAAGATTATCAGTAGTTACTTTGAGAATCTTTGTGCTCACAGAATAGAAGACACAGAAGAAATGGACAGATTCCTCGAAAGGTACAAATTGCCAAAACTGAATCAAGAAGATACAACAACTCTTAATAAGCCCATAACAGCCAACGAAATACAAAATGTAATAAAATGCCTACCGAGAAAGAAAAGTCCAGGTCCTGATGGATTCTCAGCTGAATTCTACAAGAAATTTATAGAAAATATAATCCCCACACTCCCCAAACTCTTCAATGAAATTGAAAAGGAAACAGTCCTCCCAAAATCATTTCTGGAGGCAAGTATTATACTGATTCCAAAACCAGGGAAAGACACAACTAAAAAGGAGAACTATAGGCCAATCTCCCTCATGAACATAGATACAAAAATACTCAACAAAATCCTGGCAAATAGAATACAGCAAATCATCAAGAAGATCATGCACCATGATCAGGTAGGATTCATCCCAGGGATGCAATGATAGTTCAATGTTCAAAAATCTATAAATGTGATACCCTATATTAATAGACTGAAATCTAAAGACCACATGATCATCTCGATTGATGCAGAGAAAGCCTTTGACAAAGTCAACACTCATTCATGTTCAAGGTCCTACAGAAAATTGGAATAGATGGACTCTATCTTAACTTGATAAAAGCCATCTATGATAACCCAAAAGCTAATATAATCCTAAGTGGGGAAAAACTGAAATCTTTTATTCTTAAATCAAGTACAAGACAAGGATGTCCTCTATCACCACTGCTATTCAATATAGTCTTGGAATCATGAGCAACAGCCATTAGAAAGAGGGAGAAATAAAGGGAATAATTATAGGTAAAAAAGAAGTTAAATTATCACTATTTGCAGATGACATGATACTTGACTTGGAAGACCCCCAAAATTCCACTAGAACTGATAGGGAAATTCAGTAGCATAGCAGGATACAAAATCAATACTCAAAAGTCAATAGCATTCCTCTACAAGCACACTGAAAGGGAAACAATAGAAACAATACCTTTCACAGTAGCACCACGGAAAATGAAATACCTTGGGATTCACTTAACCAAGGAAGTTAAAGATCTTTTCACAGAAAATTACAACACCCTAAGAAAAGAGATTATAGAGGATTTCATAAAATGGAAAGATATTCCATGCTCCTGGATAGCAAGAACCAACATCGTGAAGATGGCCATACTCCCAAAATTTCTGTACAGATTTAATGCAATCCCTATCAAACTGCCAACAACATACCTCCCATACATAGAGAAATCGTTCCTAAAATTTATTTGGAACCTCAAACGACCTAGAATAGCAAAGGCAATCGTGGCCAATAAAGACAAGGCAGGAGGCATCACAATTCCTGACTTGAAATTATACTACAAAGCCACTGTGATAAAATCAACATGGTATTAGCAACAAAATAGACCTGACGATCAATGGAATAGATTAGAAGGTGCAGAAGCATCTGTGAACACACTCAGCCGTCTGATCTTTGACAATGGGGCCAATCATACTTACTGGAAGAAGAATAGCCTCTTTAACAAATGGTGCTGGAAAACATGGCTTTATACATGCTGACAACTAAAACTTGACCCAGCTCTATCACCATGTACCAAGTTAAAGTAAAAATGGATTAAAGATCTAAACATTAAAACAGAAACATTCAATCTCCTGGAAGAGAAAGTAGGAGGAACTCTTGAAGACATAGGAGTAGGCAAAGAGTTCATGAATAAACATATACTCGCATGGGAAGGACTTGAAAGAATCAACAACTGGGATCAACTCTTCTTAAGGAGCTTCTGCATGTCAAAAGAAATTGTCAATAGAGTGAAAAGACACCCCACAAATTTTGAAATAATCCTAACTAATAAGCAATCAGACAGAGGTCTGCTGTCTAGAATATATAAAAAACTAAGATATAACAGGGCCCTCAAATTTAAAGACCCAATTCAGAAATGGGCATCTGAGATGAATACACACTTCTCAGAGGACAAAATTAAAGAAGAAAATAAATATATGAAAAAATGCTCCACATCGCGAGTCATCCATGAAATGCAAATAAAAACAACACTGAGATACCGTCTCACTCCAGAAAGAATGGCTATCATAAGGAAATCAACCAACAACAAATGTTGGAGAGGTTGTGCGGAAAAGGGAACACTTCTCCACTGCTGGTGGGAATGTAGACTGGTACAACCATTGTGGAGATCAGTGTGGAGACTCCTCAAAAGAGTAGGATTAGAAATCCCATTCAAGCCTGCTATCCCCCTACTGGGAATCTTCCCAGAGGAACTGAAAACATTGTATCACAGTGATATATGTGTACCTATATTTATAGCAGCACAATGTGTGATAGCAAAATCTTGAGAAATGGTTGAAAAAGATGTGGTATTTCTATATAATGGAGAATTACTCAGCTATTAAGAATGATAAGCTTTAAGCATTTATACTGAAGTGGATGCCACTCGAACATATACTCATAAGCGAAATAAACCAGACACACATGTGTCAATATCGTATAGTCTCCCTAGTATAAGAAGCGAAAAGTAGAAATAGAAATGGAAACGTAGAACAACAACTAAAAACAATTGAGTCTGATAGTGCAAAGTGAATGGCATATGCTACAGGATACTAATCAGCTTTTCTTCTGGATGGTTAACAACCTAAGTTCACAGATCAAAATTGGCGAAATGGAAAAGCCACAAGACCAGCCAACATTTTGATCCTAGCTCTTCAAGGTCAGCTAAGACTCAGCACATAGAAAAACCTGTACTGTAACGTCATGAAACTCAGTTGAGCCCCAAATTTTCTGAACAAGGAGATTATGGAGCCACAGAGGAAAGAGATTGAAATGCTATAGTGTGCTGGGGAGAGTTACTTGGAGAGAAAACTTTCTCTCAGGCTTTCATAGAGAGCAAACTGGTCAAGCATTGGCCGTGACTCATCCACATGGATGACACAGACAAAGGATCTATAGAATAACGTGTAGGATTACAAGATAAACCCTGATGGGACTTCACTGTCTTCATAAGAAACAAAAACTACATGTTTTGGTATATAGGTCTTGCTCTATCTAGGTCTTAAACATCCAGAAGAAAAGTATAAAAATGAGGTATACAACGTGGGGCCATAATAATAAGTTGAGCTGTAAATGGCTATGGTCGACAACTTTTTCAGATAACTCACTGTTGTTGCAGAATGCTAGACTGTGTTGGATTGTGTCATTGAGTACAGGCACCTAAATTGGTTTAATGCGAATGGAGTGCCCAACTTTGACAGGTGTAGACAAAGGAAGGGGTATAGAAAGGAAGACTCATAATGTGTGTGTATGGACAGTACAGTTGGGATAGATACGCCATGCTTCTACATAATTCTATGAGAGGTAAGATTTGCAGTAATGGTGGTTGGACAGGATATTATGTCAGCTTCTAGTACTATGGACAACCACTAGGAAAATAACAAGGTAGAAAATATTAATTATTGAATCTGTGATATAATTCAGGTATAACAAATAAGATATGTAAACAGCCACACTCTCTTAATTTACTGATAAGAGACATCTGCTATAATAATGTCTGTAAGTATAATATCATGTATGCACCTTGTACTGTACCAAAACATTATGAAAACAGTTTCCAGTGTATTAATTTATCAAATCCATCCTGTTAAGGTGTCTTAAAACTGTCTCATTGATATTTGTATTTCAATAAAAGAAAAAAAATTCATTTTTTAATATGTAAAGTATTTATATGCTTAAATAATCAAAACAATATAAAAAACATACAGTAGTCACCTCTCCCTGTAGTTTTACTTTCCACAGTTTCAATTACCTGTAGTCTACTGTGGTCAAAAACTAAGAGAGGGGATATTTCAAAAATAAACCACTCATAATTTTTGTATGCTGTTCTGAGTAGCATGATAAAATGCCATGTGTTCTTTCTCCATTGTGTTGAGGACACAAATCGCCTCCTGGCACAGTGTATCCACTCTGTATGCAATAATCACCCATAAGTCACTTAACTGTCTCAGTTATGAGATTGCCTGACATGGTAGAGTGACCTTGTGTATCGGCCTAATTCCATGTCACAGGCATGCCCACATCATTCTTATTCTTACCATGTGATAGTGGTACAATCTCCCAGTGCCACAAGAGAAAAAGGAGCCACAGTCACAGAGTCTTGATTACAGTATACTGTTGTAACTATTCTACTTCAGTTACAATTTTTGAGCTCAGCTATGCATAATTTATAAAGCTAACTTTATTGTAGCTGTGCATGTGTAGGGAAATATATGTATATGTACATCATTAACACATATATGTACATATGTGTACATATCTATATATATACATTTCAGCAGATCTTGAGGGCTCAGGGATCCACTGGAGTCCTGGACTATATAACCAGGCGTAAGGAATATTGTATTCCCAGTAGTCTTGCTTGTCCTCACTCCCCATCCTGTCTCTGCCCACACATGAATTCCAAGCTTATCGTTCCTGTGCTCCTCTTGGCAAAAATAAGATATGCTATGTGCTATATGCCAAGAGCTTCTAATTGAACCCTCTTTCTTTTCAACTATGAACGTATTCCAAGTTCACTGCAGATATTTTGCAAAATATGCAAAACATTTTGTGCTAAATAGCACAAAAAAAATCTTGGACCCATGTTGATTGATAAACTCTTTTTAATTAACTGAGCTAGATATTCAAATGATTGTGTTTGTATTTAGTTCACTGGAATTGTCTGTAGTATTTTTAATCCTACAGATACCTTATTATTTTGATTTACATGTTCTAATTATTATTTCTATTTTAGTAGACACTTCCTCTTGAAGTTCAGTATTTCTGACATCCAGAAGAATAGAATACAGGAAATCATGAGGCTCTCTGTTCTGACTTCACAGAAAAAAAGGCTGCAGTTCCCCCTGAGAGCACACGGAAAGACCACACCTCGGCCCCAGCCAGCTCCCCAGTTCCCAGGAGGAAGTGCTCATCTCCACAGCCAGGATGTCCTCTCACAATGGGCTTCTGCGGGAAAGAAGGACACTTCACCAACACCTCACTCTGACACATCAGTGCAGTCCCTTTATCTCTGCAGGCACTGCACACTTTCAGCCAGTCACAGGGCTCAGGCTAAATATGGTAGGAGGGATGGGTGTGTGGAAGGAATATAACAGAAGATGGGAATAGGGTTAGACTGGATTTTTTAGAAGACACAATCCATATTCTACCTGAGGGAAGTGTTTTCATATCAATCATTTCAGTTGCTGGCTATGGTACCTCTAAAAAGTAGGGCAAGGATTATTGTGCCTCTTAATAAAGATGGGACCCCACAGGGCTGGGGATTAAGGAAACAGAGACTTCCTTCACACATCAAATGTGGACAAAAATTTCACAGAGTAGAAACTCTCTTTACTCTGGAGTCACATGAAGCCAAATACCTCATATTACAAGTACTTGGTATATTCATTGTCTATGACTGTATAGCAATTCTAAAAACATAGTGAATTAAAACAACCAACGTGTGTTACTTCATGTTTCTGGCCAGGGATCTGGGTGCAGGTTATAACTGAGTGCCTGTTACACTCTATAAAATAAAATAAAGATCTCTTCTAAGTCTGAAATCAGACTGGCTAGGACTGTAGCCATCTAAGAGGACTGACTGGAGGACAATCAACCCAAGTTCACTTGTGTGGCTGTCAGCAGGCCCAGGCCTAAGAGGTGCTAGGCCAAAGATACCAATCCTTTGCCATGTGGGCCTCTGCATAAAGATATTTACAATATTCCAACTTGCTTTATTGATACAAAGACAGGAAGAGAGGGAGACAGCAGAGGAGTGCAGAACCTTTCATCCTGAAAATGATAGCCTACCATTTTCACCACTTTTTTTTTTTTTTGGAGCAAAAGCAAATCACTAGGCCTAGTGTGTACCCAGTGGTAAGGGATAACAAGAGAATGAATGAATACTCCTGAAAGGTGTATCACATTAGGAACCATTTTTTAATTTTTATTTTTTACTAATTTTATTGAGAAACTTAGCAATGGGACAGTTTCAAAACCGATTAATAGGACAGTTTCAATAATTAATACATTGCATATTGTTGTCTTCATAGTGGTTATTCATAGTACAAGATGCAGACATGATATCCTGTCCAAACACTATTAGTGAAAATCTTTCTTCTCATTGAATTAAGAGAAAGTAGCTGTATATCTATCTTATTTTGTATATACAGATATAAAATGGTCCTTCATTTGTATCCCTTTTTCTGTTTAGTTTTGTCAGAGATGGGTATTCTATTGCCATTTAAGTATTAAGTGTGTGGATTCAGCAAAATAATCCAGTCTAGTCCAGGATTATCTGCAGGACTGGCAGTGTCAGAAATTGTTGACTTGAGCCTTTTGCAGCTCAGCATGTTGATATGGAGTCACTTTAGAGGCTGCTCACTCCACTCACCCAACCTCCTTGTAGATTTTATTTCATACGAGCTTTCGTGGTGATGTTTTCCAACAATTCAGCAATCCAATAGGACCTTCTCCCAAAAGAATGTCAAATTTATTAGCATTAGAAAGTGCATATGACTTTCTAGAATCCCAAAGGCAATCGATAGTAAAAAGGTCTCTGGTATGGTAGACCTTTACTTTCTTTGGAAGAACATCATAGGTCTTAGTACCAAGGATCAAATTCAGACCTTGCACTTGCTAGTCAGGCTTTTATGCCACTGAGCTGTCGCCCTGGCTCTTTGGAAGAACAAAAACAAAAATCCAACAAATAGAAGAAACCTAGGATCTACATTGTAGGAATGGTTAATATCAATTAGGAATCAGGGGGCTACCCAGATAGCTCAGCAGACTAAAGTACCTGCTTAGGCAGGTGCAGGGACTGAGGCTCGATCCCCAATTTGCCATGCCAGCCCCACCCCAGGGGTGTGCTGAGAAAGCAATTGAGACTGGGCATGGAGGCATGTGTCTATAATCTCAGTCCTTGGGAAGCTGAAAATAGGAGGATCATGACTAGTCTGATCTGTGTAGTGAGACCCTGTAGACCCTGTACTAAAAAAAAAAAAGTTAGCAAAATTAGGAATCAGGGATCTTTAGAGATAGATTATGTTTGATTTCAATGCCTCTTCCTAGAGAAGAATAAGAGTTGTTAACAGTTGGCATGGGTCTAACCAAGGTTCTACAACAGTACAGACAACTGAGGCTTTCCAAATAAAATTACCATAAAAGCAAAAATAGATGTGATGGTGGTCAGGCCTGTTTGTCAAGTTCAGGGGCTGAAGGGGAGCCATAATTTGGCCAACACATTCTAGAACCTCTTCTCCTCAACCATTTTATAAAAGGCTTTGTGTCCCAGCAGAAAACGCCTTATCAATGAATATATAGGGCTAAAGATATAGCTCAGTAGTGCAAGGATCTGCTTGGCAAGTTCATGAAAGGTCCTGAGTTCGATTCCTGGTACACAAAAAAGAATGTATAGAGGTTTGACATTGGGACTCCAGGCCATAAATGACATGAACCAGCCTTCATCAAGTATAGGTCCCAACACATGTGCTTTTGAAGAACATACTTAATTCTTAGTACCAACAGTCACTTTACTACCTAACTTTCATGGTCTTTAGCTATATCCCATTCCCTCTAATGCATAAAGGATTTGGGTACTAGATCTGGCCTGACCCCAGAAATCTGTATATTAAATAGATACCTGTAGTATACCTCAAGGGTTCCTTTGTCCACACTTTGAGAATTGCTTCTCAGAGATGGGAGTTATCCTACAATTCAAGGAGCCACCACCCTGTGTGGTCTCAACAAGGTTAGAAGCACTGCATAGTAGTTGCTGCATTTGCCTTTGTGCATGCAGGGGTTTTCTATCTCTTCTCAGTAGCCTATGTGTATACTGGGACTAGAAAGTTGATGGTGAGCCAATGAACTATGGAGTTAGATTTTGGCCCAAATGACTTGTTGCACTATTTGTCATTGAGTTAAACAGATGAACAAACATGATAACATGCTCATTTATACCATAAGTAGCTCCTTACCATCTGTAGAGATGGTTTTATACAATTATAAAATTCAAATTATGCTTTCTATTTTTCCCAGTATGATGAGGAGACACACATATGCCTGAGATGGCTGCAAGCGGTTAGGATGCAAAGACTGTGCAGGACTTCTGGCTTTGAATGTGAGCCCCACCATGCAGGAACAGGCCAGTTCCTCGTGTTCTCTGAGCCAGACTTTCCTCCTTTGAGATGAGGGGGAATGTGGTTTTGCTCAGGATTCTTGATACAATTACAAGGTAATTACATGTAAAGTGACTCTTCCCATACTTGGTACGTAGTAAGTCCTTATTTTATCATCATCCAAAGGAGTGGCTAATTAGGTGTGATCTCTAATGCTTAAAGAAAGATTATTTGCACTTTACATACACTTGGAAAAGCCTGGCTATCTCAGGAGATGATTAGGTATCTGAAATGTGAACTTCTTTGTCTCATGATCCATCTGTTCCCTTTCCCTCACCTCCTGGAACTGCTGTGGCTCATTTTAAAGGGCAAACCTTGAGGTGAGAAGCAAAGGACCGCAGAAGGCTCAAGTGTTCATCTGCTGGCACTGTTTGCAGCCCGTACGTGCTTTCTTCTGGTTGACATCTGGAGGTCGAAGACCGTGATGTTGTGCAGAGCAGTGTGGACCTATCTAGGAACCTCTTTCCCTGACTTCAACCTTGACGTCTTCATTTCTGATCCTCACAGTGGGTGGAACAACATTGTCTACATCTTGCTGAAGGAGACCTTAGGAATGGATGGAGAGAAGAGAAGCCCTGGCAGGCATCAGGGCTTGGCCAGGAGCCAGCCACAGTGTTCCGGCGCTGGCCAGATAGTAGAGCATTATTCCCATTGCAGATGGGGAAAGATGGCCCCTGCTCTCAAAACAAGGCTCCTGGATAGGTCCACACTGCTCCTTGAAGTGCAAACAATGTGTGTCAGCTCCGACAAGCCGTACCTCCTTGTTACTCCCTTCTATGGTTACCAAGTTTTACATTGAATTTGTATTTCTACTCCTTATTGATTTCTGGACTTCTTTTCTATGTCAGTTATTTCCTTCCCATCTCGTTTCTTTGGCACAGTTATCTCTCTTTAATGGCTCTGCTCTCTACTGCTCAGATTTACACCCCTGTCCTAAATCAAATATTTCCTATAATAGCTTCCTGCTCAGGCCTTGTCTCTGCTCTGGGCTTCTTACCTTTTCATCATTCTCACGTGTGATGAAACCTTTTCTTTATGTGGCCATTGTATTCACTTTTCTGTCACTGGGACAAAATACCCAACATCCACATTGTAAGGAAGCAGAGGTTTATTATGGGTCATACTTTCAGGCAGAAGCTGTATGGCAGAAGCAAGCTCCGTGTGTCATGGTGGGGAGGAATCAGACCAGGAAGAGAGGAGCTAGGAACAAGAATGCTATCTGTCCAAGTCATGCCCCCTCGGTGCTCAGCCTCTTTTGACCAAGCCCCACCTCAGAAAATAAAATTTGGGGGTCATTTTAGGTCTAACCCATAACACCCTTGGTCTGCTTTTTGTGATCTGATTTTAGATTCATCCTTTCATTTAATAGTTGTTTAACAATGACTTCCAGGGAGCCGGGGTGATGGCTCAGTGGAATAAGTGCTTCTCTGCTGTGTGGAAAGGCCTGAGTTCAATCCCCGGTTCCAAAAAAAAAAAAAAAAAAAAAAAAAAAAAGTGACTTCCAGTTACCAAATCCACTGCACACTTTTCCATCCATGCCCCCAGCATCATCTTGGCATCCTGGATCTTGGTTTCCTCACCTGTGCACCACCCTACCTTCTCTCTTTTGGTCCAACTGTTCATTTCTTGTTGGTGCCATATAGGAGTAAATGTTATCTGTAACAGTTCTTTTTTTTATCACTTTCTCTTTCTTTCATGCATCCCTTGACAAAGGCACCTTCTTTTACAATTTCAGATCTGTACTAACTCAGTAGTGCATTATAACATATTCCCAAACTCATGTAGAACTCAGCTCCTGAACTTAGGACCCCTACTTTCCACTGCCAACTTGGATGCAGTGTTGGACTGTCAAAATCAGTATCTCCTGAGCCCCTCTTACCTGGAGATCAGCTCCTCTGCTGGCCCCACACTAGCCCTGTACCTCCATTCTCTTTCACCTTGTACTTTTCATCTTTTTCTAGGAGTAATTAACACTTCTCTCCTGTCCTTATTTTCTGTAAGCACTGCTGTTACAGTTTAGACTGAGAATGTCTCCCCAAAGCCTCTTGCACTGATAGGCAGGGCTTCCTGAATGTACCTGAGCAGGGGATAATAGAGCTGATTTGCTGTTAGGAGATGGGATCTGGTCAGAAGAGACCAGGTACTCAGGACATCATATGGAAGGGTGTATTTGCCTCCACATCTTCTGTCTTCTTCTTCTGATCCTGGCTTCCATGACACAAGCAGCCCTCCTCTTCTCAGACCTTTCTCCCGTGCTGTTTCTGTGTTTAAGTCTGTCAAACATGGACTGAAACTTCTGTAATTGTGAGCTAGATAAACCTCCACTCCATCTAGTTCTGAGTGTTGGGCATTGTGTCTCAGTGACAAAGAAAGCAAATAAGGTGTGTTTTTATACCAGGAGTGGGGTCATTTCTGTGACTACCTGACCACGTGGTTTAGAAGCCTTTAAAAACTGGTTTGTGGAAGGACTTAGGAAAAGTTTGGAGATGCCAGCTAGAGGAGCCCTAGAACACTGTGAACTGAGGTATTTAGGAGACTTGTAGGAGCTCAGAAGGTCAGAATACAGAAAGAAATGCAAGTGGTAAAAGCCAGTTCAGGTAGCCACTGGGAACAAGGACTTAAGACCAATATACTCATGTGCTATGTCTTGACAGAAAATGTGTCTACATTTTGCTTGTGTCCTGAGTTTGGAGGAGCCTGAGCAGGGCCCTGGGCTAATTATTCAGGGAGAAAAAAAAATTCAATGCAGCCCAGAATTCATGCTGTATTATGAGTATTACTGGGGGCCCTTAATTAGCTCTGTGTTTAGAGTCAAGAGTAAGTAGTGCATCTGAACAAATGCAAGTTTTGAGTTTCACCAGAAAGGATGCATTTATGAAAATTTTGTCCCAAGATAGGTTGGTTACTGTAAAATTACTATTAAAAATAAGCCAAGTACTGGACTGGGAAAATAGTTCAGCAGTCTAAGTGCCTGTCTGGCAAATGCAAGGTCTAGAGTTCAATCACTGGTGCTTCGTACCATGCTGGCCCCAGAACGTGGTGATGCACACCTGTAATTCCAGATCTGGGGAAGCTGAGATAGGAGGATCCCTGTGACTCTGAACTGCAGAGCAAGATCCTATAACAACTATATATATATATATATATATATATATATATATATATATATATATATATTAAAGCCAAGTAGTACTTTGCATCATGACAATAGGAAAGATGCCTTCAGAGTACCCCAGGAATCAGCATGACTCCAACTTTGTAGGCTCAAATGTCCAAAAGTGAAAGAGTCCCAGGACACCTTGCTCATGAACTAGTTACCTGGTATTTGTTTCACAGTTCTCAGCTATCCAGGTACTCAAGGCATGATTTGAGGAGATTTGGTTACTGCTTATGAAAGTGGAAGATTTTGCCATATCCACATGGCGCTGGTTTCACAGGCATACAGGATACAAGAATTATAGAGTCAGGAAGGCTTTCAGCCTGATTTCAGAAGAAGGCCTAGGAGCCCAGGTACTGTGCCCCTCAGAAGGCAGTGTGTGAAGCTGTGAGAATGCAACCAAAGGTGCAACTGAGACTTCAGGAAGCTGTAGAAGCCAGAAAAGTGGAATGTATAACAGCAAAGAGCAAAGCTATTCTGAAGAGAAGTCATGAGTATTGCACACAGCAAAACCATAGGGCCAGGGCTGCCCACGTTACATCTTTTCAGTCCACATCTTTGTCCCAGATGCTAGATATGGAATCACAGGATATAACATTTGGCCTGTGGGATTTCAGTCTTGATCTCATTATTTTATGAATCTTTAGCCCTCTAATTTGAAATGGGAATATTTACCTTGTGTCATTGTACTTCAGCTGTGTTTAACTTTCATTTTGATTTTTATAGGGGCTCAAAACTGTGACTCTCAGAGGAAACGTTGGTCTTGGACTTTTTATTGATACTGGAATGTAACTTTTAGAGACTAACTAAATGCATTTCATATAAAGAGACATATATGTCTTTTGGAGACTGGAGAAAAATACTATGGTATAAATCAAGAATATCTCCCAAGGTTTCATGTGCTCCTGGTAAGGCTTTTATAAGGTGATTAAATCATGGGGTTGTTGCAGTTGACTTGCCTTTAGGAGTCGTTTTGGTCAGAAGAGGTTGGTAATGAAAGCTATGACATGCAAGGGTATCTCTCCCCTTCTCCTCTGCCCTCTTATTTCTGGCCACCATGACTTGAACAGCTTTTCTCTGCCTCTTCCTTTCTACCACACTGTTTCTGTGTTTAAGCTTGCTAACCATAGAACAAACTTCTAAAAGTCTGAGGCAAAATAATCTTTTCTTCACTGAAGTTGTAAATATTGGGTCTGTGTCCTACTGAGGAAGAAAGTGACTAAGCACACTCCCTTGATCAGGCCCTATGTTTGATCTGAGCAATTCTACAGTCTCCCCACTCTAGAGACAGATCCCAAGGCTTTTCACATGGTGACTAAATGCTCTACCTCTGACTACCTTCCTATCCCCTTCAAAAATCTTTTATTTTGGGTTAGGGTGACCTCCAACTTGCATTCTCCTGAGTAGCTGAACTTATAAGACTGGGTTACCACCATGACCTCTAGTATTCTTGGACTCCTTCCCTGAAGTATCTCTTTCAACTTCTCCTGTATACCATTTCTTGATTAATATTAAAATGCTACATTGATTTGTAAATCTCATTACCAATTAAGTTGTGTTTAGTTGCCTTAGTGGGGCATTCAAAGCTTTCCCAATTTGCCTCTATCCTATCTCAAGTTAACTCTTCAGACTAGTCAAATTATTCCCTTCTTTCTCATCAAGATGTTCCCTGATACCTCTTCTTTCACTGGACAATGAGTTATTGAATGCCTCTTAGGAGAAGATTACACAACAAGGAGCAAGACAGATAAAATTACTATAGTTATAGATTTCATGTTTTAGTGGACTTCATATTGCACATTACTTAGTGGAATTATGTTTGGTAAAAGCAATAATCAAGAGATTTGCTTACCCTTACTATCCTTACTATTTACTCCTGTTACTACTTCCATTTTCATTGTATTGTATGAACCAAACTTTTCTATAATAACCAGCAGCCATAAAAAATCTCAATGTACTCCTCTCAAACAAAGTACAAATGACCAAAAAAAATGTGAAAAATTACACGATGTCTTCATCCATTAAGAAAATACAAATCAAAGCTGAGAATTCATCTCCCCTCAGGTAGGATTGCTGTTATTCAAAAAGTAACAAATGGGGGAGACGGAGGCTGCTCAGTAAAATAAGCACTTCCCTGGCAAGTGCAAGGGTCTGAGTTCAATCCCAGTTCCAAAAAAAAAAAAAAAAGTAACAAATGCTGGTGAAAGTGTGGAGGAAGGAATCCTTACGCATGATTGGTGAGAAAGTAAATTATTGTGGTCACTATGAAAACATCATGTAGATTCTCAAAAAGAGAGAAACACTGTAAGACCCAGCTATATCACTCCTGTGTAAAGGTACTAAGGAACTGAAATCAGCACATGTAACAGATGGGTACATATCTGTGTTTATTGTGACAATATTCACAATAGCTAAAATATAGAATCAACCTAGGTGCCTATTACACATAAATAAATAAAATATGGTATATGTACACACAATGGAGTATTAGCCCACAAAGAAGAATAAAATTATAAATAAAGTTATGTCATTTGCAGGAAAATCGATCTCATCCTGTTAAGTGAAATAAGACTCAGAAAGATCCATATCACATATTTTCTGTCACATGTAGAATCTATGATTTATAAAAAGATAGATGACCTGAAAGTATTAAGTGACTGATAAGGTAGAAAAAGAGGACTTAGGGGAGGGAGGAGAAAAAGGAAGGTAAGAGAATATAGTTTATAGGAGAGATAGGATCAAAGCATAATCAATTCATGTTTGGAAATGTCACAGTGAAAACTACTAACATATACAATTAATATGCATTAATCATTGCTTAAAATCACAGTGTCCTAAAATAACAAATACTTATTTCTTACTAACTGGTATGTAGATTGGCTAGGGAAGGTGTTCCTTGGCCTAAGAATTCATCAAGTTTGATCTCTTTGTTCCATTCCATTGGGGAGGCTACAATGACCTGGGCCATATTATTCCTCTGGTGAAAATCAGAATCCCCATTCCAGGGGCCTAAGTGGAGGCCTGTGACTCTGTTTCATGGTTCAAGTTTGGAGTTAGCTCTTCTGATTTGTTCCCACAGATCTCAGAAATTCCCAAGGCCAAGACTGGCATGGAGGATGGAGCAGCTTTCTCCCCTCAAGGTGATAAGAGGACGAATTGAATCTACCATACCTATGATCTCCAAGGACAAGACCTGTCTTTCTTATTCAGGTTTTAGAAGCTGCTGTAGAGATTTTGGCATGCAATCTGTGTCTCCTCATCTATGTAGAGTTAATATTGTACCAATTCACAAATGGAGGAATGTCGCAACTTAGCATTCCCCAGCCCCATCTGTTATGCTATGGTTGTTACATGTAATGAATTCTACACAATTTAAAATGCAAAGTTTTTATTTTGGTTTTGAGCAATCATATGCATTTCCATAAAACTAAGAGGAAAAACTAGTGTCATGGTAATTGGGGCACTCTTCATTGTTTTCTGAAGTTCCAGGGTTTTTTTTTTTTAAGTCAATTACCATTTTCTCCATCTTGAAGACGTCTCTAATATCTCATCCTAATGAGTCTTTATTTTGCCTTTATTCTTCGTATTCAAGCCTGATGTAGAATTTGAGCATGGCGTATTTCGGATGTTAAGATGTCATTCTACCTGTCCTGACCACCTTTTTTCTGACAACTGTTCACTTTTTTTCTCTATGTAATCCTTTTCCCACGCAAGGAACTCCTTTCCCTGCACCCTTTTATTTTCCCAAATAGGTGCCTAGCAGGCTCACAGACTCACTGATCTCATCCCTGGAGAAGGTGCCCTGCTCATTTCTAGTATGGGAAGTTCCTGGAAAGAGACAGGTCACAGCTACTCCTCAGTCCTAGAAGCAGAAGAGACAACTCTGCTCCTGACTCAGGTGGTCCTCTGTGTAGCTAGAAAAATCTAAGAGAACCTATGAAGGGGACTCTAAGGGAATTTATAAAACACCCAGTTATAAAATACTTTATAAAATTAATACTTGATCCTAGCAATAAAGAGCAAAAAGTTAAAACATTTTAAATATCATTCATGTTTACCAAATTTTAATGTTTAAAACTAAGTTTATCAAAAAGTCCTGCTTGCTAATCACTATAACTGTTAACATTGTTGAATATAAAACAGAACATGAATAAACAAAGAAATACTTCATGTTGTTATATGGGAAGATTGACTTTCAAAAACTTATCTATCACTCCAAGTTACTTTAATGTAGTTTTAAAATACTTTTCACATTTCTAGAGGTAAGATATGATCATTGCATAGTTCATGTAGATGAATAAGTGTATAAACATCAGAGGGAGAAAATGGAGTTTGAAACAGGAAGATCATGGTGAGTTTGAGCCCTGTCTGGGCTATATATTGAATTTTAGGCCAGTCTAAACTGTATACTGAAGGGCTGGCCAAATAGCTCAGCAGATTACAGCACCTGCTTAGGCAAAGCACAGCGGCCAGGGTTCGATCCCTGGAGTGCTATGCTGGCCCGCCCCCAGAGCATGCAGAGACAGCAACTTAGG
>PVKA01003433.1:97519-110156 GCA_004027165.1 Ctenomys sociabilis
AAAAAAAAAAAAAAAAAAAAAAAAAAAAAAAAAAAAAAAAAAAAAAAAAAAAAAAAAAAAAAAAAAAAAAAAAAAAAAAAAAAAAAAAAAAAAAAAAAGCAAACGAACTATATAGTGAAGCCCTGTATAAGAAAGAAAGAGAGAGAGAAAGAAAGTAAGTTAAAAAATCATGTAGATTAAGATACAATGTAAAAAGTTAAACAATAGAAATGCTGGAAGAAAACTTAAGATACTACTTGCAAGTAAATCTTAGTAAGACACGAAGTGCATAAACCAATAAATAAATGAAAAAGATACAATACAAAAATTATAACACCTATTTATATGTATGCATTTGTAAAAAACATGTTTATGTGTGTGTGTATATATATATATATGTTCACATATTTAATTATATAATTTTTAAAAATTGTATGATAAGACATATAAATACAATCTAAAAATAAATAACATGCATAAACACAAAAGTAGCATATGTAGTATAAGTAAGCAGCAAATCTTTTATGTCTAGAAATTCTACTAATAAAAAAACACAAGGTAATGGAATAGAACAATAGGCCAAAGTCTAGGCACGTGCTCTCCTGACATGGCTAAAAAGTAGCTGTCCAATCAGGAACCAGATTCCCAGCCCTTGTCCCACTCCCATCTAATTAATTCGTTCACCTGGTTCTCACCAGTGGAGTGATTTGACCATGGCCAGGGTCACAGAAGCTATGGAAAGGGCATTGTTTCTCCATTCTGTCTTCTAAAAATTCCAGGGAATGCAGCCGCAGAGCAGAAAGAGCCTCATGCCTGAATCTTCCCCTAGAAAGCTGCCCACAGGAGTAGGAAACTCTTTTCCTTATGATACTGTTACAGGAATAAAAAAAATGAAAGTTTCTTATTTAACTCCCTGAAAGTTTGAACCTTTTATCTTATGGAATAACATGACTTAAGCAAATACAAAATATGATGCAAAATTCACAGGAGTTAATAGCCCAATAGTCACTAACTAGAACTTCAATTTCCCTAGAATTCAAGACAATTTAAATAAATATTGATAAACTATTTTGAGAAGATCCATCAAATTTTCAGAAATGAAAAATACAGAGAGCCATCAAAATACAGAGAAATGGACATTGCCGATGGAACTGCACAGTGCTACAGTATTTGGTGGAAATAATCTGACATTTATTAAAAGTTAAAATATAATACTACTTTACACATCATGATCTAGAATGTCCATTTCATTTTGTTTTTGTTGCCATAAGTGTATAACTTGAGTATAAAATCAAGTCTCTACAGCTAACTTCCAGTTTCAGAAATCCTGAAAGTAAAGAAACACAGTTAAATGGCATGATAGGAGGAAATACCAGGAAAATGGAACTTTGGGGCACCCTATAAAATAACTTCACTGGGATCCTGAGGCACCAGTGTCATAGGAAAACAAATGGCAGGATTCTTCTTCACTAAAAGAGTCTGTGAGATACAGAGACCACACACATTAATCTAGCTTGAATCCTGGCCAGGTCAAAACTTCTTTAAGAAAATTGGGGGGAATCTGAAAATGAGCTGAGTATTAGGAAATTTTATGAAAGTATTCAATCATTTCATTTTAGCTATGGCACTGGTCTTGTAGCTATGTAGGAGCTGATCTGCTTATAGAGAGACATGGTAAAATATGCCAGCTGGTTAAACTAATTGGTAAGTGGTGTAGTGACCGTGTTCATTATATATACTTGTAGAGACATAAGACATACATGCATTGTGCTAAGCACTCTCATTTTTTGTGAACCTGTTCTACAAAATAAATGTACCAATGCACAAGAATGAATTGCAATGGTATGTTTTGCCTCATTATTTATTGTGACAATATGCTGAAAACAATTGGAATGTCCATTAGTAGAAGAAGATAGGGAAGTTATGGAATAACTGTGTTATGGAATATTTGACAGCAACTAAAAAGAACAAGATTTGTCTGTATTGACTTGGAGAGAGCCACATGACATAGTAAGAACAAAGTTGTAGAATAAGAGTATAATGTGAAGCCATTTTGACAATGGTTATAAAAATTAATCATACCTTCTATCTAATTATCATCTATCCCCTACCTATTTATCATCAGTCCACATAATAATATATCATCCATTTATATATATCATTTATATATACAATATCAAATATTGTATATATGATACAGTCAATGAAGGAGAAGGAGATGTTTAAATTGTTTTCTTTCAACATCTATATCCTTTCACTTATTACAACTGGAGTAAATTACAACTGAATTCCTAAAATCCTTACAAAACAAAGGGTGCCTTTGCAATCCTTTTGAGTCTCCAGTATTGCCATGGATTTTTTCCTCTTTCTAGATGATATTTCTTAGCACAGCAATGTGACTTAGGAGAGTGAGGTTAAGGTGCTCTCACCTCTCATATCCAGGCTGACCTTGCTACTGCTGTCAAAGTCGCTATTTACATGGGTTCCTCTGCACATGACAACATCCATAGAGTTTCCACCTCAAAGTAGTGAGTGTGAGAAGCTCTTCAGGCAGCGCAGCTCGGCGAGAACAGCTTTGTGGAAAGGAGGATGCTCTGAGGTAGGTGCTCATCTTCAGATTCTTCTGCTCACGTCAAAGAGGGGCATTTGGTGGAAATAATACTTCCAACTGGCCTGACAACTCATAGACTTTCTGTTGGAAATTCGTAGAGATCTTTGCTTTGCCTTCCCGGCACAAACCAGGAGCCTTCTGATACAGGAAGCTACTTTTTAGCTGGTACTTGCTACCATGGGGTAGCCTTCAGGGGCAGGTTTAGAACAAACAGTAGTATGAAGGGAATTTTCCACATCAATTACCTGCCAAAAGAGAGACAGAGTGCCTGCAGGTGGCACACCTGATGCAGGTAAGCAGGCCAGCCCTGCCCCACAAGTGTGTAGAAAGTGTCTTCTGAATGTGACTTAAGAGAGAACATAGAAGTCCTCAAGGTTGACAATTGCTCGCGAAAGCAAGGGACATCTCTATGGGCACAAATGGAGGATTTGCTACTAAAAACTCCTGCAACCTCAGGAAGGATGCTCAGGCCATCACCCTGCTCCTGATGAAAGTGAGGTCCCTTCCCAGTGGTATCAGGTGGAGAGGGCCCTACTTCTACAAAGGTTATTTTGTCATAAGAGTAGGTACTCCTCCAGTCAGTACTCACAAATGGCCAGAAGTGCCCAGCTTGGAAAAAGGGACATGGAGAGACTTTTGTCCTGTTCATTGTTGTCATTAAGACTTTCAGCCTGACTTCTTGCCCTCAGGACACTGTGAAAAGGAAAGAAGTTGAAGGATGGCTGTACAGGCACCAAAGGAACCATTGAAGAGCCAGGATGGAAGGCACCACGGGGTGGCAAGTGACCACTCCCACTTCCAGCTCAGCCTGCACTTCCCAGAGGCTCCAGGACTACTCTTCCCTGCCTGACACCATGCAGCTTGTGTCCCAGAAGCTCTCTGCCTGAGCAGCAAATTCTTGACCCCCCCCCCCACCAGATCCATATGGTCACCTTCCTGGAATCTTAGATTTCCCATCATCATACCCACTTGTTCCCAGAAGGAACTTGAACCCAGGTCATTGCACCTCAAGTATCTATGGGCTATGTCACCTGCACCTAATATTTCCAAGTCAGGTTCTGATTTTTGAAACTCTAGGCTGACTTGTTGGTATGGCCCTGAATATCATCTGAAATGCCCTGGATTTGTCTTTTGCTTACCTAACAAATACCAGTATAGTCAACTTCTGCTTTGTAGCTCTTCAACAGCACAAGATGTTCATCATAATAATGTCTTACTCTAAAATGGCACTTAGAGCTCATAAAGCCCTCAGCAATGTCTTTACTCCATTAATCTTTGTAATGATCCTCTGAGGCCAGCAACATTGGCCATCTTTTCTAAGGAGAAAAATAAAATACAGGCAGCGGACAACCTCTTAAAGGCCAATCAGCCAACTGGCATCAGGACTGGGGCTAGAATCCAGGACTCTAAATCCTGTTCTGTCCCCACTATCAGGCTACCCTCACTCTGCTTTGAGTGCCTCTTCTATACTTGGGGCTGGTGTGTTCCAAGCAAAACTCCAGACTCCCTGTGCAGCGGGATCCTGGTAGATTCTGCGGTTAGGAGCCACTGGGTGCTGGGAAGAGGATGAAAGGGCTCATTCCTGCACTCCAGCCCCATCAGCACTGTTCTAGCAGCTGCAGGGAGCAGACCCAACTGCCTTCTCATTATTGCTCCCGCTATCAGCCTGTTCAGAGATGCTGATGATGGCTGCACTATGTTGTGCCCCATTGAGGCGAGAGTGCCACTGTGCTACCTTCTCTCTCGCCCAAGCAACTCCCGTGATCACTGGAACATGGCTGGAGGGCAGGAGGCCACACTCCAAGCCTTACTTGTCATCTGAGTGCCTGCTAGGTTGTGCATTCACCTCAAAACCCCAAGCCTTGGCCAGGCTTCCTGCACAGAGATAGAAGAACCCACCAGACTCCCCAACTTATAAAATGAGGCATAGCCACTAGGAATGCCATACTGAGAGGTCTAGACACTAATAGCACAAAGCTTCCTCCTCAAGTTTTGATCTCCAGAAAATGTTATCATTTTCAGATGGCAGGGAACAAGTTGTACAGAAATTCCCCCAAAGGTTTAAGTGAAACATTTCTCCAACACCAGGGTCACGATGAAAACTTTTCTTCCCCATTATTCTCCCAGTCCAGGGATGGTCCTTATTCCTACTGTGAGCCACCTAGGTTACCATACAGCTTTCTAAGTCCTGTTTAACTGATGTCATGCACAGAAATACATTTTGTGCTTTCTCTTTTCTTGAGTGGACCTGAAAAAGTGATAGTTACAGTACTAGAAAGGAGGTAGGTCTCAGGAAACAGTTTCTTAAAGATGGGATTTGGGGCTTGCTTTTGCTGTGTGCTTTGATATGAAAGTGTGGCCCCTTGTTAGTGAAACTTTTGGTACTGACACCATGGTAGGCAATGGTATCTTGATCAGGAATGGCCTGCTATTGCTTGCAGCAGAGTATCTATTGATATCAGGGCTTAACAATTTGTGTATCTGCTTCTGACAGCACTGGAGAGCTAACAGACAAGATGCAAAAATCTCAAACCTTTGAACTTCAGTTGTTTCTTGATAGAATATTTGACAATACATAGGATATATATGGTCTCAGAATTTATAGCAATTTTAGATTGTAGGAAGTTCTAGGACCCACAGTTTGCCTTTTACTTGGGAGATGCTCAAGAGGTCTGTAGCCCTTAAGACTTGGCAATAGGTATGGGGTCGGATATCTCAGGATGGCTCCATCACATAGGAGCTTTGTCCTATGTGATGCTGTCTGGTGCCACTTTATAACAGGCTCTCAGTAAACATTTGAATAAGAGGACACACTGCGTATTGGTTCAACTTTCCCCTCTGCCACACTGGCATCTAGTCAACATCCCACACACAAAGTGGCCTTGTTCACTAGCCTGCTTTAGTGCAAATCTTGGCTTGTCCTCATAGACATGAATCTGGCTGCCTAAAGCCTGATATACTAGTGTCTGAAATACACGCAGGCCTTCTATGCTGGAGGGAACCTGCAGGCTAGGTGATCACATTCAGTCCCTTCTCTTAGAATGGAAGAAGAAATTTCTACTTACTAAGTACATGCTTATTCTACAGAGGGATTTATCTTTTGCTTGCAGTACCTCTGCAGTATCTTAGCCCATGGATTTCTGGAACACTTTATTTTTTTGACATGAGTTCTGACAAAAGAACTGATTTCTTAGCAAAAGAAATACAGCAGCAGGCTTATGTGCAGGCAAGTCACTGGTCATACTGGGTGTATGACCAAATTGATCACCTAGGGTCAATTTGGCTTATGCGGATGTTGGAAGGACCTGCTGATGCACAAATATAAATAGTGCAAATTGGAAGAGAAGTTTTGAGATATTAGGGCAGTGTTCTACAGTCTGAGTTAATATTGAGATACTGCTACTTCCTCCAGGACCAGAATAGAAGAATTCAGAAATCAAGGGTCAAGAACAGACCTGGCTCCTATTACTAGTAAGCCCACTTGTGGAATTCCTTCTCCCCCTCCTATTAACTTGACGAGAGTGGTTCTTAGTTCATAACAAATGGATGATTCCACCAGGAGTTACAACAGTTCCATCCCATTGAGTTGGGACTTCAGCATGGACATTTTGGGCTTTCACTACACCAAACTAGTTGGCAAAGAAGGGTTTACTCCAATGAGTGGGAAGATTAATCCCAATTCCAGGCAGAAAATAAATTGTAGATACATTTTTGGAGCATAAAAGACTTTGTTTGGAACCTAAAAGATTTTCTGGAAACTCTTAGTATTGTCAAGTCTAATAAATACAGAAGAGGTGAAAAATGATAGTAATCTCAGAAAAGTAAAGCTGTAGGAGGTTCAGTCTCTGTAAGAATGAAAGTAAATGAAACAAAGTAAAAATCTCAGACCAACTGAATACCGGATGGCTCTCAGGAAGTGGGAAGTACATTGAATAAAGAAGTAACAAAAACCAATGCTAGCCTTGTGTTTCTTTCTAGAAAGAAAGTGATGTTTTCTCTCCCTTACTTGACTTGCTACTGTACTGTTTTATGGAGGTTTTTTTTTTTTTATTGATGGCTTATGTTATGTTACCTATTTATGTGGTTGTGGGAGTAAACCAGGGCTTTGTGTATGCAATAGTTAACTATAATTTAGTCTCTGAGGTACAGAAACTCCAATGATATTTTGAAGCAACAT
Source organism: Ctenomys sociabilis (assembly GCA_004027165.1). Lineage (NCBI taxonomy): Eukaryota > Metazoa > Chordata > Mammalia > Rodentia > Ctenomyidae > Ctenomys > Ctenomys sociabilis. Next base: position 104,287 of record PVKA01003433.1, read on the forward strand.
AGAGGAATTCACAATCTGAAATAACACAGAAAACTTCATGTCTTACTTTTTTTGGAGAGGAGAAAACAAAGAAGCCATCAGCTGTAGGATTGCTGGTTGCACCTCACAGTGCAAAGCAGGGTGCTGTTGCATGGAATTTCAAGTCAGAGTAGAAAGTTGTGTATGGACGTTGGGCAAAGGGATTTTTACCTAACCTGTTGTCTGTTAGTTCTAGAACATTTTTTCTGCATTCTGCTCTTTGGAGCTGGTACTCTACACATTTCATTTCTCAGTCTCCTTTACTAGCTTTCTGTTGGGCCAGTTGGCCAAAAGCATTGAAAGACAGCTATCAGGTAGAACTATATGCACAAGGGATCTCCTTCCTTTCTCTGGTTCTTGACAGCATTGCCTCTTCATGTCCGGCCTCCACATGTCTGGATATTGGCAGCATGCCCCTCAGGGGTCCAAACAAAACCCATGAGAAATCCCTCCTAGCTGAGAGTTCAGCAACATTACCTCTTCCATTTTATTCTACCATCTGCTTCTGCACTTAGTTCTAGGTTCCTGCAGAATCTATATTTATTTTAGCTTCCAACATCTGTGTATCTAATTTTCTATATTATTAAATCTCCTCTAAATTATATAGTAGATTTCTGTTTTCCTAATTGTACTTAATTGTACTTTGCTTGTTACAATTCTCTTCCCTACTGTAATAGTGATGCCTATCTAGCATCTATCTATCTATCTATCTATCTATCTATCTATCTATCTATCTATCTCTCATATATCGTCTTTTGTATTCTAATACAGGAGATAAAGCAAGATTGTGTTTTTGCAAAATTTCCTGAGCATGGATTTCTACAGAATTCCCAAATGACAAAATTTCCCTTTTTCTATTCTTGTCTCTTTGTCCATTTACAAGGACATCCCCTCTTTCCCCATCACCTGTCTTCCAAATATATACTCTTGTCTTACTAATTACTTTTAGTTTCCTTTGGGAGGTTGAGTGCAGGCCAATTAACTTTTGAGTCCAGAGCTTGGGTCCTGCAAAGAAGGGCTGGCTGACAAGAATCAACTGAAGGCAGAAGAAGGCATTCACTAGGTCCAGGCAGGTGAACCAGCAGGCTGTGGGTAGCAGAAGACTGAGGCAATATATGTGGAGGGCAATCATGGTGGCAGTGGCAGCTCAGAGATCCTGACCTAACTTTATAGGCAGGAGAGGGCTATTCCAGCAGTTTGAGAGTCTATAAACATTTTGAAGCTTTGAAACCTTTGGATGTGTGGTTGAATTTCCAGGTGAATCTCTTGTGCCATAGGATACTGTTTGATGCAGGTGGGGAATGCCCCAGGAAGAGTTCCACAATCAGAGGTAGGTGAATGATAGCCTAATCTTTTTTTTTTATTATTTTTATTTTATTAAAATACAAATGTCAATCAGACAGTTTCAAGACACCTTAACCATACACATTCGATGAATTAATACATTGCAAACTATTTTCATAACGTTTTGGTATTGTACAAGGTGCATACATGATATTATATTTACAGATATTATTTTAGCAGATATCTCTTATCAGTGCATTAAGAGTGTAGTTGCTTACTTATCTTATTTTTTATACCTGAATTATATCAAAAATTCAATAATTGTTTACCTAGTGGATGACTATAGTACTAAAAGCCGACATAATATCCTGTCCAACCACCATTAGTGCAGATCTTGCCTCTCATAGAATTATGTAGAAGCACAGCGTTATCATCCCAACTGTACTGTCTATACACACACATCATGATTTTTTCTTTCTACAACCCTTCCTTTGTCTACACATGTCAAAAGTGGGCACTCCATTGACAGTCAACTAACTTAGGTGCTTGAACTTGACACCACAATCCAACACAGTACAGCATTCTACAACCATAGTGAGTTATTCAAAGAAATTGTTGACCATATCCATTTACAGCTCAGCTTAATATTATGGGCTCACGATGTACACTTCATTTTTATACTTTTCTGCTGGATGGTTAAGACCTAGATAGATCAAGACTTATATACCAACACATGAACTTTATATTTCCTATGTGGTCATTGAAGTCCTCTCAGGATTTATCTTGTAGTCCTGTACATTATTCTGTAGTTCCTTTGTCTGTGTCATCCATGTGGATGAGTCACGGCCAATGCTTGACCAGATTGCTCTCTGTGAGAGCCTGAGAGAAAGTTTTCTCTTCATGTGACTCTCCCCAGGCCCACTTTAGAACTTCAATCTCTTTCCTCTGTGGCTCTATAATCTCCTTGTTCAGAAAATTTGGAGCTCACCTGAGTTTCATGATAGCCTAATCTCACGGCTCAAGGGACCATGATGGAATTATGGAGCTGAAAGGGATAGAGAAATAGGCTTTCTCAGAATGATCAAATATGTTGTCAGAGACTCCCTAGAAATAGTGGGAGAGTTTCCCAGGCCTTGTGGCAATTGAGTAACTATTTAAAAGGGTGCATGGGTTGGGAACTACAGAATGTAAGGTGATGCTACGTTATTGATGTTATGAAGATTTTTGTCAAAAGTAATAAATAGTCTATTAAGATCTTAAACTGCTGTGTGGCTAGATGCCTGTTTGTGCTTTCTGTGACATCTGACAATACCAGGGGTTGCAGTGAGGTAGAATGGTTGACGGCCAGATCTGGAGGTGAGCCTTTAGTTTGCATCTTTGGAAAGAAAATCTTATGTATTTGGTATAGGGTCTCACTACACAGCTGGCCTCATAGTGATCCTCCTGTTTTCAGCCTCCCTAGTGCTGGGATTATAGGTGTGAGACACTACACCTGGACTAAGTGGCCAGCTCAGAGCATCTGGGGGTGGGGCCAGCATGGCATGTGGTGTTGGGGATCAAACCCCAGTCCTTGTGCTTGTCTATGTAGGCACTTAGTCCTCTGAGCCAGCTTGCTGGCCCTTGGAAGGAGAATTTTTAAAATTTCAGGATTGCAGTTATTTGTCTCAAGCTGATATAGCATCATCTTTTCCTCAGGAAACAGTCAAAGTTGAAAGTATAGAGTTAAATGAGAGTGAGGCTGACTGACTTGGTGTGAAAAAGAAGTCCTCCTAGAATGCAAGTTTGTGCCTGGCAGCAGGGATGAGGGGTAAGAGTTCCAATTGCCCTGGTGAAGGTAACTTTTTGATAGTGGGAATCTTTTTCTTTTGTCTTCTTCTTTTTTTTTTTTTTTTTTGGTAGAATCAGGGATTGAACTCAGGCCCTTGTGCTTGCCACAGAAATGCTTATTCCACTGGGCCATCTCCCTGGCCCCCAGTAGACAGTGAGAACTTTTGAAAGCAGAGTTCTGTTCTATTGTCCACCAAGAAAGCCATAGGCTTACCTCTGACTTTTATAATGACTATGGGTTCTTGAGGGTCCAATTTGGTAGAACTCAGTCTGTCCTATGTATTCAGGCATGACAGGGCACAACTAATTTGTCAGGGATGACAGTCCAATTTTTCCTCAGTCAAAATGTGGAAGTCAAAAGGGATTGTTGACAATCATCTCAGGTGGGTGTCAGATGATGCCATCCGACCAGGTTAAGTACATGGGGGTGGATATGTGGCCAAATGCAGGCAATGGCTAGCTAATTCAGTTCAATTGGCAGGAAGTAGATGATCATGAGCAGGAGTGAAGCTATAGATGTTAGCAGCCAGTGAGGATGCCAAGGCGGAATTCTCCAGAAGACTAGGCCTCATTTTAATTCCATAAAAAGCCATTTTCCTTGCAGTCAGGGACTTTTGGTTTCTAGGTATTTATTTCTCATATTTGGCTTCTTACTGTGTGCACTGCATACCCTTGAATGATGGTGCAACAGACAAAGGGGGTGAGTACCCCTCAGGGGGAGACCACTGAGATGCCTGCCTGACCACATCCTTCAGGGGGACTTAGGTATGAGTTAGCTAAGGAGAATGCAAGGTCTCCATTATGCCACACATTGATCACCACAGAACTGTAGGTGAGGGCCCAATGCTTCGCAGTCTTGGTGCACAGATGGAGCAGCCTATGGCTCGTGCCACCTGTTCCGTTCACTTGCACATTCATCCAGCCGATATTCAGAGGCTAAACATTCCAACATCCTTCCCTTGAAGGTGTTCCTGATGGAGGGGACTTAATCAGATTCCCGTTTCTGCTGAAGCTGACAGACAGACTAAGGCTGACAGACAAAGGCAGTTGACTCTTTAGGTCTTACCAGAATCAAGGAGGGAGATGAGCAAGCAGTATGGAGGCAGAATGGCTTTTCAATAGGGAATTGGTTTATGCAAATGTGCATCACAGTGACAACCTACGCATCACAGTGACCAGAAATTTTTAAGAGACAGAAGCAACCCAGAACTAAAACAGGAACTATTACGTGGGCAACAGAGAAACTGAAGTATACTGTCTTTGAGGGAGCATTTTTCTGTTCTAGTTGTCCAACTTTGACAGAAATGCAAAACATATTCACTTGTAGAAAGGTAGCCTCTTTAATAAATGGTGCTAGGAAAACTGGCTTTCCACATGCCAAAGATTAAAATTAGATCCATCTCTTTTACCATGCACTAAACTAAAATCAAAATGGATCAGAGATTTAAATATTAAAACATAAATATTAATTTTTTTTTTTGTGGAACCAGGAATTGAACTCAGGCCCTTGTGCTTGCCAGGGGAAGTGCTTATTCCACTGAGCCATCTCCCCAGCCCCCATTCCCAGTGTTTCATTTTATTTTATTTATTTATTTATTTGTCTTTTTGAGACAGAGTCTCATTATGAAGTTCAGGCTGGCCTTAAGCTCACTTTGTAGCTCAGGCTGGTCTCGAACTCACAATCCTCCTGCCTCAGCCTCCTGAGTGTTGTGATTGCAGGCATGCACCACCATGCTCAGCTCCATAAATATTAATCTTTTGACAACAGAATACATAAAATTCTTGACGACATTGGTTTAGGCAAAGATTTTACAAAAACAAAAACTGATTGTACAGGAACTATCACAAAGAGTCAACAACTGGGACTTATTAGAAAAGTTTTATTTTTTAATTTAGTTCAGGATCTATAGGGTCTAAAGGGTGTACATAGATCCAACCTGTAATGATTTTCCTGTTTTCAGCTTCCCAAGTCCTGGGATTCCAGTTGTATGCCACCATGCCCAGTCTCATTCATTGTCTCAGAATATTCCAGGGGCAGGGCTGGCACAGCAGCCGTCGAACCTCTGACCCCTGCGTCTGCCTAAGCAAGCAGTAAAAAGCTTTTGCACAGCAAGAGAAACTACTAACAGAGTGAGGAGACAAACTCACATTGTAGGAAAAATCTTTGCCAGCTGTTCCTCAGAGGACTACTATCTAGAATATACAAAGAACTCAAAATATCAGACTTCCCAAATTTAAGGACCCAATTCAAAAATGGGCATCTGAGATGAATGCACACTTCTCAGATGAAGACTTATAAACAGTGAATAAATATATGAAATAATGTTTAATGTGACTGATCATTTGAGAGATGCAAATTAAAACAATACTGATTCCATCTCACCCCAGGAAGAATGGCTATTATCAAGAAATCTATGATAACAAATGCTGGGGGCACTGTGTGGAGAAAAGATCCCTTCTTCACTGGTGGTGGGAGTGTATACTGGCACAAACACAGTGGAAATCAATGTGGAGATTTCTCAACACACTAGGGCTAGAGGTTCCATTTAACCCAGGTGTTCCCCTTCTTGATATTTTCCAAAAGAATTACAAGCATTGGGGCTGGGAGATAGCTCAGTAGAATGAGTGATTGCTGGGTAAGCACAAGGGCCTGAGTTCAATCCCCATTCCACCACACACACACAAAACGAATTACAAGCATCATACAACTGTGATATATGCACACCTGTGTTTATAGCAGC
>PVKA01003434.1:0-109972 GCA_004027165.1 Ctenomys sociabilis
GTTTGTCCTTTTTCAACTTCACTCCATCTACGAGTTCAAAGTTATAGTTCTCCAGGGCAGACAAGTTTCTATCTGACATCCCATTGTGCCAGCAGGCGCAGTAGAGCACAACCCCACACACGGCACCCAGGAGGACCCCCAGGGCACTCATGGCGATGATGGTGATGAGGATGGGGTCCAAGGTCTTCAGTACGTTGCCTGGCTTCCGAGAGATGTTCTTGTCACCTTCTCCCTCACCCTCGTATCCTGGGGTGCTCCCTGCAGAGAGAAAAGTGGCTTGATGAGCACCACAGGTGGCTACACTGATGGGGGCAGGCAGAGACAGAGGAGAAGAAGGACCTGAATCAGTCACATACTCCCGCTGTGCTGTCAAGTTGGGTCATGGTTAGGAATGGAGGGGAGGGAAGGGAGGGAGCCAGGATTGGGAAAAAAGATACTGTCAAAGAAATTGCTCAGCACATGGGAACTGAGGCTCCTGCACTGACTGAATTCAGACTCCATGCAATTACCTTTGTATAAGCTGTCATCTGTATTTGTGGTCCCTGATCAGACATGTGGTCATTGAGCTTTGCAAAAATGCTTCAACATACATTTGTTTCATGAGGAAAAGGGACAATCATTTCCTGTGCAACATCCGACCCCCAAATGAGCATGAGGGAAATTTCTGTGCTTCTGAAAACACATACATGCTCACTGTCCTGTGTGGAGAATGCACACACGTGATTGCCTTCCCCTGTGAAAGGCTAACATGTCTCACATGCTTTCTCCAAGTCTACTGCAGTTTCACACATGGAGAGATTAAGGGAGTGCTCCCTGATATGAAGGGCGGGGCTCAAAGTGAAGGGCTGTGTATGTGCCAGGCTGAGGGACAACGTACTAGAGATGGTCACACTGCTCTGCAGCTGACTCCCTGGGCACACAGATTCTTTACAGTGGAACATAAGAAACTAACCTCAGGGTGGCAAGCCTAATTACCTGGGCCAGAAACAGCACTGAAATGTCCATCTGCAGCATGGGTGGCATTTGCTTAATGATGTTCTGATCAACAAATATTCCAGTCAATGGGAACTAAAAGTACACTCTGTGTGTCTCTAAACACTCCAGAGAAATAAGCCCTGGGTGCCTAGTAATAGTTTCTCCCTTGCTGAAACAGTGTTTTGAAACAACTTCCAATAAAGTTTAAATCTCTATGTGGGCAGGGGAATGTGCTAATATTTGTCATAGCACAATGCTATGTTTAACTATGAAGCTGGTGGCTGGTCACACAGTAGGACTACATTTCAGATGTTGGCAGATGGTGATGCATGGAGATGGTTTGTGGCACGTGTCCAGGAAGCCACAGTGCTGGCCAGGAGGTGCAGAGGCTCAAGGGAATAAATAACACGATGATTAACAAAATGTTTTGCATCAGATCACAAAGCAGAGTCAAATGAAATATATTTCAGGGCCACCACCTACTTAGCCACATTCCTGAAGCCTCATTGTCTGTAAAACGGGCTATATGAGATTTAAGTGTGATAAAATATGCAAAGTATGTAGAATAGACCAGTTCCTCAATAAATCCTTATCAATGCTGTCACCACTATCGTCAGCAAATCAGGGTTCCCATGGAATAAGGTAGAAAAAGAGGGATTAAATGCAACAGATTATCAGAAAAAATTGGACTCTCATCTCGCAAAGATCTCACATGTGTATCAACCGGGCACAAAATTTTGAGTTGGTTTCAAATTATTGTATGCAAGTAATCCTCATTAGTTTGCATGATTATGAAGGAGAGTGTTTCACTTGATTTCACTGTGGAAGCTCAGGCAGTGGAAGGCCTGGCCTCTCTTTCCCAACTTCCTATCAGTCTTCCATATTTCATGGGGAGCTCCAGAAAAGATGCTTGGTAACCAATCCTAACCACCGCCCCCATCCCAGGCCTTGGGCACAGATATTCATTATATTGAACTGCTTTGATACATCAGGGTATGTAAATTTCTTCACAAACATAATGAAAACCATAGGAAATATTAAAATTGGTCAGCAATTTTACCTGTTTCATCAATTTTAATTTCTGTGTTCTTTTTATCCAGGTCAGCCGGTTCTGACAAGCCAAACAAAATTGAAAGAGATATTTGAATGGTCAACAAAATGCACTGCATATAAACTACATAGACCCTTGCACACAGGCACGTGTGTGTACAGACACACTTCTGTGGGCTTCCTCTGGAGTTTTTAGTGTACTCTCAATCTAGGAAATGACTCTCTTCAGTGACAGAGTACATGTGCAATGATGATGACGCTGGTGATGCGGGGTCAGAGCACTTCCTTGTGGGCACTACATGGAAATCCAGGCAGTACACTGCGCGCAGGCCACGTCATTGTAGGAGGAAGCATGGTGGAATGTGGAGTCACCTGATGAACTAGGGAACAGACGTGCGGCTGGACCCACGGATAGCAGGCTGCACTGTGCAGAGAACTGCTGCCGACATTTGGGGGGTGCTACTTCGGCTCCCCAAGTAGCACAGTTCTTTGACACAAGAGGTGGAATTTTGTGTATTAATGAATATCAATAAACAAATCAATAAAATAAAATCCCAGTGTCCCTTGTGGGACTGAGGACAGGGAACGGAAGCTTTGAGCACTTTGTTCCTTGGTGATCTACAGCATTTAGAATAGTATCAAACACATAATAGATGTTTTCATACATATTTGTTGTATAAATGAATAAACAACAGTGGCGACTCTTCATCCATACATGGCTAGATGCTCAAGAACATGTATTTGATAAATAATTTATTGTTTGAACATCTTTTCATAGGTGAAGCCATGTGTACATATGGTTCCATTGGGCTGCACTTAAAGCTTTTTGACTGCAAAGCCTGGTGGCACCTGCAGCTAGGTAGACAGATTACAGGCAAAAGGTTAGCAGAGCCCTCGCCATCCATATTCATTAGGCACACTGCTCTGCACGTATTTAATGCCAGCTGGATGGAACTCAGTCTTATTTCTCTGCTTTAGTTCATGTAGTTTGTCTCACATCTCCCAAACATCACTCACACCGCTCTCCTCTGTGGAATGGGAAACCCATAATGGTATTCCACACACTAACTACACGAATGCACATTTTAATTACAGTATGGACTCGGATGTGGGGAATTTGTAAAGTAGATGCTACTGAAATACTAAGCTATATCTTTTTTTTTTTTTTTTTTGCCAAGTTTTGCTAAACAGCAACTAAGTAGATATTTCTTTATATAGAATGCAAAGCAGGCCTTTATTCAACTGTTTTTTTTTTCCCAAATTTCTCTGATTGACCTTATCAAATTATTGCCACTTTAGGGATTATGTACATTTAATATATTGTATAATAAAAGCTCTTTAAATTGCTGAAAAGCCCAAGAACCTATTACAGCCAACAGGCTTTCTTTATCCTAAGTTTGCCCAATAGGCTTTTTTCCATCTTGTTATAATTAACATTCTATTATGTAATGATATATAACAAAAGTTTAAGTGTAGCAAATGGAACTTAAGACTAATTACTGTGCTATTACATTGCTATTAGTGATGCTGTTTGTAATTATATATCAAGAACTAGGGAATGTGAATTGGTTTTCCATGTGAGATTTTTACCCATATAGTACCACCCCTGCAAAGACCAACTTTGCAACACTAGACAAAGTCCCTGCATTTCATTTATTCTCTTAAGTCATTTCAGCTATCTTTAGAGTGAGAAACATCTACCCATCTGCAATAAAGTGAAGAATGATGTTTTCCATGATTCATTAACAATGTAATCTTAATTAAATTCACTGTGATCAAAATTTTCAAAGGCCTGCTGTTCTGTTTACACACTGAGATATTTGGAATTATCCAGATGTCTGAGCTTTCCTCTTCTCATCAAAATATTTTGGTATGCCACACATGGCTTACAAGCAGAAGCCTTCTGCTTTCCTATGATCTCTGGACTCCACATTTATTTACAGTTTTGGAGGCATCAATCCTATGTGGAGTAGCTTCAATGATGCAGTAGGTTAAGGTCAACAGAACTGATCGCTATGCCCGGTTACATACACCAGAATGTGTATTTCATATCCTGAAGCCCACACAGAAACGTAAGTCTCACACGAGCAAGACAAAGACCACCAACTGGAAGGAACCTTGCCTTGGGCATGTGCTGCACTGGTTTCTACATCAAACGTGTACTTACTTTCACAGTCTTCTTGCGAAATGTGGTTATTAATACTAATGTCATCCACTGCAATCCCACCAAGGTTTCCTCTTCCGATTTCACCCTCAAAAATCACCTAATAAAATGAAAGCATTTTCCAGAATTTAAATGCTGATCCCCAAGAACAGTGTTTGCAAACGCTGTCCAGCGCAGGCTGTGACGCCTCAGTGGAGCTCCTGAGATGGTGCACAGTACACTCCGCACTCGCCTATTCACACCAGTTGTCTGGTGATGCACAAAACTTCTCCCACGTTCCCTTTTTATAACATACACATTAAAATAGGGGGCATGTACGAATAAAAAGAGTGATACCTCATGACACCTCAGAAATAGATTACAACAAGTATTTTTCTCGTCTTTCTTAGCAAATTAGGCATGGCTATACCCAGCTTAAGGAAAAAGTCATACCTGGTAAAGCTTCAGAGATTTGTGAAGCAAGACTCGTCCCTCCTTCCAGTGGTCACCTTGGTGTCCCATGGCCACCCAGACCAGCTGGTCATATTCTTCTGGCTTCTGGTAGTGCAGCTTGACCCGCAGGGTGCCGACGTGAGAGCCAGACATGTGGTACCAGAAGGTCATGCAGTGCGCGGAGTTCTGGGAATAAACCACGGGGCTCACCAGGCGGGCAACTTTGCCCCTCTGATTTTCATCAGCTTGGGAGTAAATGAAGTTGCCATCTCCTGCTGTGACAAAAGACTGTGTTAGGGAGAGTGGCCAAGCATAGGATGACCCCTTTGTTTCCTTCAGGTACCATCAAGCAAAACGTCTCCCTTGAGTTGACCACCAAGCACCAAAGCAGGTGGTGGAAATAGCAGTTGGCAGGGGAATTCATGGGGACCTACAGCCCTACTCCAAGCTTCTGCAAGTGACTTTGATCGAGGGAAGGCTGGGAGACAAGTCCAACCCAAAGAGTTGTTATGCAGAGCACCTTGTCACATGGACCAGGGTGTGTGTACAGTAGCCTGACCACCATCAAAGGCAGACTAGAGCCCCAGCCTGCACCTAGCTGAGTAGAAAGTATTTGATTGTTTGGGCAAGTTCTTCTGATGCAAGCTGAAGACAGTTTCAGGAGCACCTACGTGAACAGAGGTGTCGGATGGACTAGTTTAGATGATTTTCTTCCTCATCTTCTGAGCAGTAGGATGCCTGGAGGTTTGATGGTGTTTTGCTCACTGGACTGTTTGATAATTACTTGTCATTTCCCCCAAACAATCGAGCAATTTTTCTCTTCCAATTCGACTGAGTATTCCTTTAGTGTACAGTAATGGTCTATGAATTCCTCAAATGCACTCAGAGCTTGATTTTCAACTGTGAGCCATTGAGAGCGCTTCTGGTTCCAGCAAAAGCACCGTCGCGCTCTGAGGCTCATTAGCACGTGCTGTTTTGGCAGTGCCTCCACTTGCTGAGCTGCGAGGGCTGACTCTTGGCTTCATTTTTAATTACCCCCGCTGGGAGCATATCCCCCTGCCTCCACCTAGTCCAAACACAACTCTTGTTTCACTGTTTGTTCTGCAAATAGAAATCACCAGCGCTGATGCCTCACCTGATGCACGTGTAAGCGTGATGCCCAGGCCTCAGCAGGCAGCAGGATGCTCTGCACGCTGCCCTAGGGGCTTGTGTTTCCATCAGGTACTTTCTAACCATGTGTACATGAGACACTTCCTCCTGTCAGACTGCCTCTGTCAACAGTGTCCATGCAGAAGTGGGTGGATGCAAGGGCAGTTTTCTCCCTTACCTGGCTGCCCACCAGCTCCCACCAGAATATTCTTATTAAAAACAGTGTGTAGAGCCATGAAAGAAGGGTGTAAATGAGCCACAGCTCCTGCAGTACGAAAGCTATACAGGAGGCCTCTCGGAGTCACTCCCCTTGCGGAGTGTCCTCTTTGTCCAGCTCATGATTTCTTGTGCCCTACACATTTACCAAGCTTGGCCATCTGCTTGCATGACACAACCACTGAATAATACACCCCTCATGCCCTGCTCCCTGAGTTTCATGGGAAAAGGCTGAAGTTGGCCACGGTACATAAAGGAAATGTTTTCTGAGCCCATTTATTGAAGTTTCTGCAGGCTGGCCAGAGAACAAACAATAAAGAGGAGACAATGCACATGGGTGAGAAAAGGGTCTCACAGCAATGTCCTGCTGCTACTGTGTTCTTCTAATAATCTGTTCTTCTGCTTAAAATTCCTCAGTGGCTTTCCACCACCTCCAGCCTGTTCACCCCCCCCCCTTTATGTATTTAGTACAGGGTCTCACTATGTAGCTCAGACTTGTGGTGATCTTCCTGTTTGCAGCCACCCAGTGCTGGGATTACAGGTGTACACTACCATGCCCAGACTCGGTGGCCAGCTCAGTGCACCTGGGGTGGGGCTGGCGTGGCATATGGTGCCTGGGATCAAACAGTGGCCCCTGCACTTGCCTAAGCAAGTGCTTAGTCTGCTGAGCCACCTCGCTGGCCCCTATGCCTACTTTTTGACAGCACAGATGCCACAAATCTAAATGCTACACATAAAACATTTTCAAATCTCCCCACTTGTAAGCCACTAAAATAAGGCTATCTTGGCTATCCCCTAGGACAGGACCTCTTTCTCTAACTCCTCCTGTGTTACCTTTGACTATCACTGCTCATCTCTGTCACTGGAGGCCCTAGCCCAGTTATATGGGAGAGCTTCCCATCTACAACTAGCCTATGAGGTCCTCAGGCATAGGGACACCCTGCTTTATGTGGTGCCCTCTGGGGATCAGCAGGGCATCGGCTATAGCACCCCAGGGATACAAAATCCATCCCAGTCCTCTCAGGCACAACAGCATAGCACAACTGGCCTCCAAGTCCATGAGTGCCAAATATATGGATTCAATTAAACTCAGACCAAGTGCATATTTATATCTCTACATGTTTACACATACTTGTTTATATAGAGATATAGATATTATCTGTAGTAAATATGTGCCATTGTTCCATGAACAATGTGATACACAAACTATTCACATAGTGTTGATAATATGTCAGGTGTAGGTTTGATGGAAATATTATACCATGTTATATAAGGGGCTCTAACATCTGGGGTCCTGGAGCCCAGTGCCTATGCGTACAAGGGGACTCAGTGCTGAATTTACATGTGACCTACACACTTCCTTCCTACACCTTTAGTTATTTCTAAATTACTTGCAATATCCAATACAGTGTAAGTGCTGTGTAAATGGTTGTACTGTGTGGTTTGGGGAAGAATGACAAGAAAAATCAGTACAAGTTCAGTAGAGATGTCACAGAAATTTCTTTTTGGGTATTTCTGATTGAGACTAGTTAAATCTGTGGACATGGTACCCATGACTCCTGAGAATTGACCATACCTGAATTTCTAGCGATCAGCGTTGCACTGGCCACACCAGAGATACTCAAATAAAGAGCTACTTGTTCAGTGAATGAGGGAAAGAGGCTAATTTGAGGATTTTTCTATAAAGAGGGACATGGTTGTATTCCTAGAGATCAGATACAAGAAACCCAAGAGGGCGCTCATTAAATTCAGAATGGGGTATTTTACCCAAATAGTAGTAACCAAGAAGCCTCAACGTCTGATCTGTAAAGCTCCCACAATAAAAAGTGCCACTTATACCCCGATGCCTATGTGAGTTGTACAATGGACTCCTTCCAGCCCCATGGTCGCCCCTGCACAAGCCCCTGCCTCGCAGATGCCAGCTACCCATCCCCTCCCAGGTGACTGCAGGCCTTGTGCTATGGAGGCACTTTCTAGTCTGAGCAGACCTGGTGAGGCAGCCAAGGAAATCTGGGTGGCTGCAGAACAAAGGAGCCAAACCCTCGTGAGTGAGCCACGCCTCTCAGCTGCTCAGTAAGACAAGCCCTCCTTTTTGGACACCCCAATACATAAAGTGCTGATATTTTCACTTTCAGGGGCTTTATCACAGTTCTGGGTCAAGAACTCTGTCTTCATTTTCTCAATTAGCATTTTACTTCTGCAAGCTTTTTAGCTTTTGTCTCTGGCTAACGTAGCTTTTAACCTCCTTTGAATGTCAGACCCTACTGCACCGTTTTCCTTCACTTTGCATCAATTTTTCCACCATTACTGCCTTCATTTCAGCTAATTGCATTTAGTTAATTTGATGCCATTTATATGTACAGTGCCATTTACAGTCAAAGTATTTTAAGTTTTCTAAAACTGCTTGTCTTAAGATTCAATGGAAAGTGTCTCTGAATTGAAGGAGTCCAATTTTATCCAATTTCCTTGTCATTCTCATTAGGCAGGGAGGTAGCCCTGGTGGAAGGAGGCCTATTCAACCTATTTAATGGTCCTGTTCACTGAGAAAAGGCGAACAACAGAGTGGGAAAGGCGTGAAGTACACTCTGCCCGGCCATTATTCCACAGGCCTAGTCCTCCCAAGCACTGATGTGCAGAGTGGAATGTGGTGTTCAGCGTTCAATAAGCCTCTCTGGGGACCCTCTGTGAAGCCACTATCAGAGTAAGCAGCCCACATTGAGAAGAGCAGGAATATGTAGGTCAGGTTGTGTGTGTATGTGATTTTTTTTTTTTTTTCTTTTTGGCAGGATACTGTTGATTTTTTTTATATGGTACATCAAGTTTGGTGATGAAGTTTTTAGGTAGGAAATAGGATGTGGGTGGAATAAAGAGCTTACTGGAGCATTTGCTAGCTCTCCTGTTCCCCAGCTCCTTCCCACTACTACCAATTAATCTCAGGAGGAAAACAAAGCAGGAGGATGGATGGGCTGTGAGCTGGGGTATGGTGTTTTCAGTCTGCTTGAAGGAAGTGGGCTACATTAAAAAAAAAAATCTCTCCTCAGAAGCATAAGAATCTCACCCTACTCTGTTCCACTTCTACTTCAGAGGTAGAGAGAGCAAGCATTAGGCTTGTCTCTTTAGTGACAAAATAAATTCTATGATATAATATGTGCCCTGATATATATTAATCCAGAGTCAGGGATGACAGAGATAATTAATCTGGAGTCAGTGATGATAGAGATTCCCATGATTTAATTATTATTAGTGCAGAGTTATGCACATATAATGTTCATTATTTTATCTCTTTGATGCTATTGAATATATTTAAAACAGTCCTTAATTAAAAGTCCAGGTACAGCATAAAATGAGCATGAATTCACCCACCCTTGCTCAGGATGCTGTTCAGTGAGACTACAACCGGCATTCCTAGCCTTTGCCCTAAGCCTAGTATTTTCCATAAGAGAAAGAGACCTTGTTCATTCCAAATTGCAAGCACAAACAAGTACTTGTCATATTTTCTTATGCCTCCAAATTCACAGGTACCAGGAACTCCTCCACAGCGACAGCATCTCTGATGCAAAGAGGGTTGCCAGCCCCTCTGCCACAGAGCCCTCCCCGTACCTGTGTGGTCCTGGATGGGTCCCGTCTTGCTGGTGAGCACGCTCCACTTGAGTTGCACTTGGCTGTCATGTTCCCAGTGACAGAACGTCTTGTGAGAGCCCCAGCCAAACTCACAGTTAAAACCGTATGTTGGAAACTCTTCAGTGAGTGGGAAGGGAGAATGGAGACAAGAGGAAAAAGACAAATTTAATCACCCAGGGTCAAAGAGGCCTTTAATATATTCATGGACAGTACACTTTTTATAACTTCATGTCTGTTTCCAAAATTCTGGGAAAGCCACAGAATCCAGGATTACCAAGAAACTGATGTATAGAGACGTCAAAATATTTGCAAAATCACATTTAGTGTTATTATGTTTTATTTTATCCAGCTTTAAAAAGATTATGGACTGCCTGTCAAATTAGGTTTACATAAAATTTCCAGGAAGGCTACTTTCCAAGGCACGTACATCACATCTGCAGCGTTTTCCCTACTTCACCATATTTAACATGAAAGATACTCTGTTCTTGAGAAGGAATCATAGAAACTGATATCCATCAATGAAAAGAATCTTATTAGAGATTGACCCTGGCCCTCAAAAGTCTGGAGCTGTGACTTGGCAGGATGCCTTCCCCTGGAGGCTCTCTGCTCTGCTACAGTGGCTGACGTGTCTGCTCCATGGTGTCAGAAGTCTCTGAAGCATTCTCTTAAGATTATGTACTTTTTTTTCTTCTGAGCTTTTCCATCAGCTCAATTAATTGAAGAATACCTGTCTGCTTTTTTAGTGAATTTTAAAATTTGCATATAAATTATTCTTTCCACTTAAAACCTCAATGCAAGGTCATATAAAGCCAAAGCACATTTAAATAGCCATCCATTTACATTTTTTTAATCTTCAAAATGCTTCCATTGGAAGCTGGAAAGAAAGCATGAATAGATGTACGGGAATGATTTAAGCTGTGGGTCCCACATGGTGCTATCTGGCTATGACGTTTGTTCAATCTCATAGCCTTATTATTATTATTATTATTATATTTAACTTTATTTTTGAAAGGAGCTTGACTTTTTGCGAAAGGGAAAATGACATCCTTGATATAAAAAAATGTGTTATGGTAAAACTAATCAAATAATAAAGAAAATTGTAATGGCAAAATTCTAGCGCTTCTGCAGGGCCATGCCTCCCCTGAATGGGAAGCACACAAAAGCAGCCGCTTCCTCTAAGGAGGCTTTATTTTGCTGTGTCAGCCATCCACACGATGGCAGCATTGAAGCAGACAGAGCAATGGGAGGGTGTCTGGCCATCTGAATTGAAGGCTTTGGAACAACTGCTATGTACAAGAAGGAAAGTCTGCTGTCGTGTGCTGCCTTAGAGTCCGGCTGAGATCAGATTTCATTTTGAGCTATTCTTTTACTTGCCCAAGAGCTGAACACAAAATCTCTTGTTTTCACTTCTGCCTGGTCTCTATCATCTTCCCACATTTATTTCATGGATATGAAAAATTTACTTCAAAATTTTGGTTTCCAGCACAAGTGCCCTGGGCAAGTTTGGAAAGAACCCACCACTTGCATAGTCAGAGGTAAGCTGAATGGAGTCATCCAATAAAATAAGTGAGCTCCCACAGCAGGAAACAGAGCCCACGTGGGACAGTGGAGCAGGTTATGAGATACATGTAATGTCCATGCATTCAACTAGCTTTGAGCAGGAGCTGTATTTCACACCTAGAGTGTCACAGAAGTGGCATATCTCATGTGCAGTCTGCCATAAACATGAGCGAGGTCTAAGAAACTCCCCAGAACTCACTGCAGCTCGGTAAGCACCATTCACAGTCAAGTGAACAGCGAGTGAATGGCCGAACAATCCAGGCCTCCAGTGTCCTGTTGCATAATCTTGTGTTAGAAAATGTTAATACTGGAGAGTGTTAATGTGTGCATGGTTCTGACTTTTCTCCTGAAATGCACTTTACAAGACATACACACAGGAGGGCAGAAAACCATTCCAGCACACACCGGTCTGGCGGTCTGTTTTGATAATGCATTAAATGTACTCTGCAGTGTGGAAAAACACATCATCCATTATTTTCTCTCATTAATATTTTGATGATATCAGGAATTCTATATACTTGGATATTTTGTAATAACCAGGAAGTAGGATGGCTTTGCCTAGTGGAGCAGCAGTCCCTCTTTCCCCCTCCAGTACTTTTATCAGTCCTAAGCATTTGACAGGGAAACTGCTGTATGGTTTTGCATTATATTCATGATTAATCACTGTGCCTCATGCATATGGCTTACAGTCTTATTTATTTAAAAGAAGTTATTAAGTCAATGTGTTTTGTGGACAGAGCTTAGTGTTGACAGTTTGAGACTTAGTAGAAAGACAACTAAACAGAAATAACCCATAAACATTTACAGTAAGGAAAAAAAAAGGAAAGCCAGACAGGGAGGAAGTGGGAAGGGAAAAAAATGAAGGAAAAAAAAGGGAGAGAAAGAAAGAGAGAAATGGACAAAAGAAGTAAACATAGAGCGAATGACCTTTACATTTTCAAAATATTACTCAGGCCCTGAGGTTGTGCACAATTCTCATTAAATTCAATGAAAATAATCTGGGCAAAATCCCTTCTTACTCTTAAAAAATAGCAGGAAACACTATTCTGAACTTTAAGCAAATTTATAGCCCCTGTGAGCAAGCACCAGCTGTATTTGTTGAAGCCATCTTGCCCACAGTTGAATCATTAATGCCATATATGTGCAAAGATTGAATTTTTAAATCTGGTGTTCAGAGTTCTACAGAGTATATTCACTGCTGACTCACAGATTGGTGTTTCCGTTCCAACATATGGGAATGTTGAGACACACACAATCAGGTTACAAACATACTAGAAGCAGCTACAGAGATGTCTGAAGAGCCTGGGAAGGAAAGAGCCCTCATGGAGACCGGATTAAGAATTTAGGGTTCTCATCAATTTCTGACTTTCACGCCATCTATTGTAATCTATGAGTACTGTATACCCAGTGAGTTCATTGTATTGGTGAAAATCCTCAGAATGAAATCTTAAGAGTCTGCTTGAGTCTCTAATGGCTTCAGCAAAACTGAATTATGCTGAACATTGAAGGATCTGATTTGCTAGTGCTTGTGGAGATGTCCAGAGATGCTCCTGGAATAGTATAGACCAATGCATCAGTGAGATGAACTTGCCCACCGCGGGACCATCTGGACTTAGGCAGCAAAGGGAGGACCAGTGGCTCAAGCAGCCTTGCTGCTTCCAAAGGCTGAAGACTGGCTTGACCAAAGGGTGTCAATGAACAGAAGTCCCCAGAGAAGGCCACACAGTCCATTACCCATCCATGGAGACTACAGTGGAACTTAGGCAAGGGAAAGACAGAAACCTCAATTCATTCATGGGGGGATCTAGGATCCCTGAAATTCAAACTGGTCCAGAGCATTTGTCAGTCAGCTGTGTGGTTTGACCCAATTTTTCTGAGGGTATAATAGTAGTAGTAGGTCGTACAGGCCCATGCTCTGCTTCTGACCCTTGGCCTCTGACCACAGTAGCCCTGAGAGAGGTCAGGTTGGCTTGGAGCTCCTCTGTGACATCACTACATGGAGGCCATACCCAGATGGAATGGGGGGATCAAGTGGAACTCTCCATTTCCTCCACATCTGATACTCACTTTTGTTTATTTTAAACAATCCCCAGCTCTTTTAATAAGCAAGAAAATGAGGGAGAAAATGAAACAAATGAGCTGGCAACTTCACGGTGCCTCTAATGACCCCTCTGGGCAGAGAAGAAACTGAAGTAGCTGTTAAACATGCATGGCACTGTAGAACTTCAGTTGTTCACCTGACCTGTCTTCTTGACCCCATGGGTTCACAGCCAGCCATCAGCTGCTAACCCTTCTCTGCAGAAACCCACCTGAAGGCTGAGGTGCCTCGGGAGAAGTAGCAGACAGGCCACAGCCATGGTTTCTCTCCTGAGGTGGCTTCAGCCATCCAAGGTGGCTGCACCATTCCTAAAGGCACCTTTTAGAACTTGAGTAGACCTGGGTACATTCACAGCAGTGGGATTTAGGCTGCTATTGCTCTGATTCGCCTTCTGGTGTCTGGGTGAGTCTGAGATGTGTGGCATCAAGAATTTTGTCAACCTCAGGGAAACTTGGGGTTAAGGCCAATGGAAAGAGAAGTTTGTTTTGTAGTTGAATCAGGCCAATGTCCTTGAAGGAAGCACACTAATTAGAGCCACCCTCTCTATTTTGTGCCCAGCCATGTAGTGTCATCCTGCTGAGGAAGCACTGATGCACACACCACACACCCTGTGAATGAATGACCGAGGAGACCGAGGCTGAGTGAGCTTCAACAAAGGAAACAGAAGAAGCCGGGACGTTGACCTGCTCACCTTACTCTAATGACTGACTTTAAAGTCTTTAAAAGCTCTGATTGCTTACACTGACTGTTTCCCTTGGTGTGTGCCTGTGGGGAGAAATGTCACAGAATACTAACAAAAAACAAAGGAGACCGCAAGGAAGGCCACTGTTACACTAAGCTGGCCTCTGATAGTCAGCACGGGGAGGGCTTTCAAAGTCCTTGTGCTTCTCTATTAATAGAAGGACAAGGGGCCTGCTCCCAGGGGTGTTGTTTTCCCCAGTCATAAACCCTGGTTTCTTGAACCCCATTTTGTGACACACCCACAGCAGACGCTGTTGTACAACTGCCAACTCCGCGGCAGGCAGAACTGACAAACTTTGCGAGTCTCAGTTTTGCAGAATTGTGATGAAAATAAATAGTCAGGCTGCCGCTTGTGAGATTTCCTCCTCCTATAAGTTTGCAAACACAGTCCATGTCCTAGATGTGCTGTGTTTCAACAAAGAATGTTACTCAGCTCCTTCGGTGGCGAGCTGGGATTGTCACCATTTGGCAGTTCCTGATGGAGAAGCAGTGCTCACTGCCTGCTGCATGTACATGTGGATGAGAGGAAAGGACGCTCACGGCTCATGCTTGGTGGCCAGGTGCTGCTGTGTGGCACCTCTCCTTCTAGAACTTTTGGAGAACAGAAACCCCCTAACATAGCAGTGTGCTATTTCTGGAGGGTAGCGTGGTAGAGTGGCACATGGCATCTACTACATTTTATATTTTAACTGGTACCTGATTGTATCGTGCTGTCTATGATGGTTGGCTTTTCTGTAGTCAGCACAGTGGTACCGCCTGGAAAACAAAAGTGGTAACAGAAAAATAAAGCAGAAGGCAGTTTTTTTCTATGTTGTTCTATGCTACACTGCTCGCTATTCATACATGCTCACATATATACGGGTTGTGGGTACATACAGTTATTACGTGTCTGTATATTGCTTTCATTAGAGACAAAGACTTCCCATAGAAAAACCTACCTTTAATCCCAGTTCTAATAGTTTTTTACTGAAATTTTGCCCATCATAAATCAAATATCATCACTTCAGGTTTAAATAACATGACTTTTTATGTAACACATTTGATTTTTTTCAAAAAAGTTTTAAAAATTAAGACACAAACATTGTCTATATAATAATGCACAATAGCATAGCTATATATAATTTATGCACATTATAGAGTAGTTAAATCAGGCTAATTAACATAAGCATTACCTCACATACTTAGCATTTTTTTGTGGTGAGCGCACTTCAAATCTACTCTTAGCAATTCTCAAGTATGCAATAAATCCTAACGCATTTCTTTATAAAGCATCTGGAAGGCGCCCCAAGCTTGCAACTTGGTTCCAGTGCACTCACCAGTTCCCACAGTAAGTGTGGTGCACAGCTCCAGCAGTGGAAGGCATGGGCCTCTGCGTTTCCTTGGTGACTCGGGGATTAAACTTGACCTAGAGGGGCTAAGCTTGGACAGCCATGCCTTTCAGATGTATGTGAGGCTAGTCCTCACTCTTTTAAAACTGAAGGCTTAAAGTGGATGGCAGTGGTCTCCCCCTTTCTTCCTGCTTATAGCTGTTTATTTTTCCCAAGCACAAATATTCCACCCAGTATGTGATTTGGAGAAGTGGAAGGAGGCAGTGCAAAAGAAAGGGCTAAATGTTTCTCCTCACTCCCAAAGAACTGGAAGACTAGACAAATAATACCCTGAACGTCGTGAGCTTTCAATTTCTTTAGAATTCCTGGTTAGGGGCCAGGATGTTGTTTTACTGAGACATACTTTATCTTTTCTTTCCCCATCTTAGTTCTTTCTTTCATTTTCCACTTATTGTCATTATACTTTTTAATCACAATCATTAGTGCATATTAATTGTACAAAATCATGGGTTTCACTATGGCATTTCCATCCAGATTCATTTCCAGTGTGCTGTGACTGCATCTGCCCCACCCCTGTTATTTACCCTAATGACCCCTTTTATGCTTTGCTTTTAAGGTAATGCTGTTATATTTGCCCCAAATCACCTTGACCACTTGTTGAAACTGCGGTTTCCTCTTCACCTACCCTTCCCAGATCTGACTCAGAACAAGTCAGATATATATATTTTTGAAGCTTCTGAAATGAGCCCAAGAAATTTGGGGAACAGTAGTTTGCACTTTATAACTTGACTGTTAAGTGAGTCCTTTGTTCTTCAGTGTGCCTGCCGTGTACATTACAATTGCAGATGATCTTTCTTCATCCTGAGAGACAAGGTCGTGTGCAAGTCAGGGAAAGGCATGAGGTGTGCCCAAGACT
Organism: Ctenomys sociabilis; assembly: GCA_004027165.1. NCBI lineage: Eukaryota > Metazoa > Chordata > Mammalia > Rodentia > Ctenomyidae > Ctenomys > Ctenomys sociabilis. The sequence continues at coordinate 16,251 of PVKA01003434.1, forward strand.
TTAGATGGGAAGTCCTGGAGACAGTTATGAGGTGTAGCACTCATGTACCTTTCCCCATTGCCATTCCATAAAGAGTTATGATGTTCTTTATTCGGAAAAAGGCCTATCCCACAGCTCCTACAGATCAGAAATCAAGTATGTGCCTCTATCATGAATCACAGAGCTAGAATGTGCTCCTGAGTGGTTTTAGGGTTTCTAAGCTAATCAGCTGCAGCACTGAGTCTTGTTACCCCAGCGTTCCCAGTAAATCTGCTGGTGAGTGGTCACATGTGCACATGGCCCTGATAAGGTAGGCATTAAGAAGAAGGAATTATATAGATTATGGGTTAAGAAGGTGAGTCTATAATGGCAGAATTGGAGGACAGCCAGAACATATTAGCATTCTGTTCCCTGAAGTTTTAGAGGAGAAAGATTCAAGGTGAAAATCCAATTTTTATAACCAATATGCACTATCAGTTTTGTTACAGGTTGGGAGCCAAATTCCATTGTTGGGTATACATGGCTCCAATGAGAAATCTAGCCTTTTGGGGCCTTTGAAGCCAATTGTGTTATCTAATGACTTGCAAAGGCACTTGCAAATGAATAACTTCAGGGGTGAATTTTCAGCTTGGCAAGCAAGCATGGGAAGGTAAACTTCATTTCCATGCATCGGGTACAACTCACTCAGAATTCAGGGTCTTTCACAAGGTCAAGAGCATTTCACAAGAGTATTTCTCCTCCTCTGTTTACAAATAGGTCACCCCAGGAGAAGAAATTAATACACACAACTACATTGTGTAGGTCAGGAACTACACAATGAGAGAACCTGGGTCTCCATTTCCGAACTCCCCCCAGCAGAGTTTAAGTGAGAGTGCTCATGGTTTGGTTCTATTGCGCTGACCAGCCCAAGTTTACAGTCTTGATGGTACAGCTGGTGAATTAGTGAAAAAGGTGCAGAGAAGGACAGGAGCATAGGAAGCTCACAGCTTAGATGAGGATCTACGCTTAGGTTGGATGGGGTAGGCTTTGTTCTTTATAAGCCATATGATCATAGCCTTTTCTAGAAAAAAGTAGCACATGGCATTACAAAACATATATACATATTTAAAAAAGAAAAAAAATCAACCTTACCATAATAAATGAATATAAAACATGGGAATGGATGTTTTAAAATCATCTCTCCTGATGGCGGTGTGGGGTGGGCATGACTGACTCCCTCAGAGCTTCTGGATATATACTTGTATTATTTGGAATGTTCCTGAGACAAATGTTCTAGCCTGAATAATGGTTACTTTTTATTTATTTATTTTTTAATTTTGGCCATGGCAAAATACAGGAAAAAATTAGGATGAAGTTTTATCTTGCTACTCAAGAAATAGTTGTAAGCACTGTAGGTGAAACAAAACCTTATACTTTTACAGCGATGTCAGTGTTCACACTATAAATGACCCATTTTCTGTGGCTTGTGACTTGAGCCACACAAATTTGCTCCAGGCTAACATATTTGCCGTTTCATTCAAAGGCTTCCATTTCAATTGATTCAGTCATGAACTAATGCAAAAAATGAGAAGGTTGTTTGTTCTGATTTGAGGAGTAAATTTGACGCTTTGTTTCCAATCAATATTAACTGACCACTTCAGGGTTTTTAAGGGGAAGAACCCCTCTGTAGAAGGCAACTGAAAGGGGCACACTGTATTCTGGCAAGCTCTCTTTTTCATGGAGAATTTCACTGTAGATTTGTGACAGGGCCCACAAGGTCCTGAGGTTTGTGGTAGTGTGTACAGGCAGTCCGCAGATGGCTCTAGACAACCTAGTCCAGGCACTGGTAATTTGTTTTTCATATCAGCTGTAGGGTTTTCAACTTGAACTTGACAGCTTACAGGGAAAATGCCTCCGCATTAATTATAGTTACTTTTCTGTCTTGTGGCTACCTGCGCATAAATCTGCATTCCAAAGCCCGTAGTGATGTAATGCTCCTTGGCTATGTGAATGCAAGAGATGATCCTGGAAATCTGTAGGAAGCCTTCTTTCACAGGCAGGGCTCCAGTGTAAATACAGTGCATAGGACAAAATTTCTGGGCTATATATATATTTTAACCCTTGACTCCATCTCAGAACACAGAGCTCTCCAACTCCTTCAGAGGAGGGCATTTGTTGTAATTGGAAATGAACTGTGGGACATTTCTTTCTAGGTTTTGCACAAATGCCATAATACAGCGTACAATAACATGGCTGTATTATGAAGTTACAAGGTAACACCTTCAGTGTTGCCCATGGAAATTAATTATGTGGGCTCCCTGAGTGCCTTCTGGATAAAAATACAGACCTGTATTCAAAGGCTCCGGTTCACTCTAAAATGAGAGTCAGATGCTTATGAAACTTCACTTTGACCTAGGTAGCACTGAAGGCTCCACAATGCATTTTGCAACAATAGGGTGAAAATCCTGGTGGTTTGGCCAGTTTCCAAATAGTTCAGGCCCCCTGCAATTTCCCACTTGCTTAATATTTCCTTTCTCATTCCAACTAAAAAGAAGGTCACTTTCTAGCTTATATGGTTTAGAAGACTTGGAACTAACACCAGATTAATTAATAGACATGTAGCACAAACCATCTCAGTATATTGGCTAGTTGGTACTCATGTGAAGTATCTAAGTCTTTCTTTGTAAATTTTAATCTAAAATGATTTATAAAATCCCAACTTAAAAGCTGCATTTTAAATGTAAGCTTAATTTAATCAATTAGTTGGAGGAAGGCTCTACTCAAAAATTTATCTACATTAGGGAAAGAAAATGAAGCATGTGGTTATGAATGTGTGGTGCACGTGTTAAGGTGAGAGGTGTTCTGAGTTGAGAGCTAGTTTAGCACATTTAGCCTTGGAGAAATTCTCATCCAACTAAGACAGTCGGAGCCTCTGCAAGGGGCCCAAATTGTTGCTTTACATGGCTGTGGCCATGGAGAGCAGCTTATTTGATGGCATGAGGAAATGAAGATGCCTGCTGTGGTAAGGCTGCCTCTACCCTTGGACGGCCTTGCCCGCACCCTGATGCCCACAGTGAAGCATTAAGAGTACACATGTTGGCACTAGCCTGGCTCAACCGCGACATGGACTGAAATGGCACAGCAATGGGATGGAGATGGCTTCTGCACCTGTGAGCTGGAAGTCATCACCTGTTCCGCTGTGGCAGTTGGCCTGGTCATCATCACATTCATCCACTGGGTTTCCATTGGGAGTGGTCGGTCCAGCTGTTGGTACTGAAACAAGATCCAAGGATTACCACCTCACACCTCTGAAATATGTTCTCAAGGCTTTGGCTATTGAGCCTGCTAATGCTTTTGCATAAATCTCCACACTGTGGGAAGAAGGCCGGAGCCATGCTTTGCCTCTATTTCAGGAGGCTAAATATATGTGGATTTTGCAGAATGCATCAGAGACTTCATTGCTTTGGTATTTAATCCATATCTGCTCAGTAGATTTGGCTGCCTTAGTATTTTATATGTTTGTTATCTGCACCAACGTTTTTCTGGAAAGCTCTCTAATTCTCACTGACTGTTTATTCACTACCCTAGAGGAGAGAACTTTGATGATACAGATTTTCCTTGAGCTGTTTTTCATTTTCTTTCAAGACATTGGAGAATTCACTCATTGTGAATTCTTTTGTACTCTTAATATTGGCTGAGTTTGCTAAGTTTGCATTATCATTTATTCCCTGAAAAGAGCATCAACATTTACACTTAGACCCATATTGTTCTTAAAAAAAAAAACAAAAAACAAAACAATAACCCTAAACCAGCATTGCTGCACTTCTCTTGAGCAGCTTCTTTAGCCAGGGGCTCTCCTGTGAGGGCAGGCATGGGAGACGCATTGACTCAGATATCCCATGGTCCTGTTCTGTGGACCCACACAGGATGGCATTCCAGAGCAGGTACCCCCATATCTTTATATTTGTAGTTGAGAGGTAGCCAACATTAATCAAAGCCTGCTTTTGAAGTCTTTTAAATTTAGTTCAGTCTATTTTTCTTGAGCCTGTTACTCATTTTTGCAATCTGTTTAATATTTTACAGTTTCCGCATTGCATTTCACTTTACAAGACTGAGCAAAGGCACTGTTCCCTTGATGTCTGAGAACTACACAACTTTCGGTGAGCCGGGGCAGTGGGAGCTCTTCTGTTCTCGACAGCAAGAATATCCTCAGACTCACACTGTTTGCTATGGTGTGTAAGTGCTAAGCAAAGTTACGAAAAATGTACAAACGGAGCTAAGCTTCAACTTTATCAGCTACCTAAACAGATATGACAATAAATAGTAACTATGAATCATTGTGTACAGATAGACAACATCCATATCATTTGGGCATGCTGTCCCGGCTTCAGAGCATGCGCACAGATTCTGGGCTGTGTTGCTATCTTTCTCTCTGGCAATCCACACAGTTGTCTTCCCTCAGCAGTCCTTGTCTTTGATGATGTGCTACTTTCGAGTGTTTTAAACTCTCTATTCATTTTGCTAAGTGTTCTGGATGCCTAATGGTGTTCATGATGAAGTTCCACATTAGAGTACATTGCAAAACACAATTAGTGAATGATTTTTATGTTCCAACTTTCCTATCTGAAAATAGTCAGTGACTTTATTTTTTAAGGTTTTCTTTTTAAAATTTTTATTCATCTATGTTTGTGATATATAGTGAATACATTCATCAATGGGATATTTGTACACATATTTATTATATCTGTTTCTTAAATATAACAGCCAGCTCAAAAAAGCACAGACTCTCATGGATGGTTGTCTGTGGCTCCATCTTTCATCTGTGTTCCCTCAGATGCCTCCAGTAGGACAAGGCAGAAAGTAGATATTTACTAAGCCCTATTGGCCAGTTAGCAGGAGAAGAAAATTATTCCCTTTCACTAATTTTACTAAAAATCTTTGACATTACTTTCTGGATGTGGGGTTTTCACGTGGCTGGGGGGCAGCTTCCTCACTTTTGTGAGCACTTGCAAACAGCTGCAGGCACACCCCTTCACCAACAGTTTCTACCCCAGGGCTGACACTGGCAAACTGCCACAAGGTTCAATGTTTTCAACCGTCCATTCACTGCACCTCCTAAATCAATGCTGCCTTCCAGCATGGGACCAGAGACCCACCCACACACCAGGCTCTCACTCCAGAGCCACATTTCCCAGTACTGTGAAAGAAAAGTACGTGTCTGCAGTTGGCTCAGTCTGCACAATGCTTCTTTGCTTTGGCATCTTTGCCCAAGCCCTGGCACATGGTCACTCTTGGTCTGTGTTGCTAGCAATCAGGTTCAGAGACCTAGGACATAACTATAAATGTGGAAAAAGCCACCCAGGAAAGAATGGGAGATTCATGAAATCAAGACATAGAAAAATAGCTGTGAATGATTCAGTACTATTGATTGATAGCTTAAGATCTTGTATTATATATGAAAAGCTCTATGATATTAATGTGTTCAGAAATGTAATTATGTTTGGGTAGCTCAAAACACACACAATTTTGAAACCAATAGAAGGTGATATTAGAAAGCATTCTTTCAAACAACTGTGAGCATATGCTCAAGTGATTAACATCTGGATCCCAATAATAGCCATTCTGCAAACTAACCTGGAGAAAGACCTGTGTTGGGATCGAAAAGCTGGTGTAAAGTTACTCATTTATGCCCAAATCTAAGGCAGATGGGAACTGCACAAAAGCAGTAAACGGTGAAATGACCAACTCAAAACACTTAGCTCATTCATTATCTGTAAAAAGAGAGTGCAAGTGTGGGGTCAGCATATGCATAAAATTGTCCTTGATGTGACCTTCATCTAATAAGCTAAGTGTAGGCAATAACACCATTAAAGAGACCTCACCAGGCTTTCATACACATTATGTCATGAAAAGCTTTGCTTCTTTATGGTGACCTAAGAAATCTGTCCAGATATGTCTTGATGTGGCACTGTGTCAGATGCGGCTTCCTGCTTGTGTGAGATGTCCTCAGCTCTGGAGGCAGAAACTTGGATCTGACACAGAGTTCTACAAATATTTAAAGAGTCAAAAGAATTGGTAGTTTCCAGGAGTTAGTGATGGGGAAATGGGAGACAACCTGGGGAAGAGGCTTTCCGTCTTGGAGTCATGGCAATGTTTTGGAAATTGAAGGAGAAATATCATGCAACTTAACTATGGCATATGCTAAATGTCACTGGGTTGTTCATGTATAAATGGTGAATTTTGTGCTATGTGACTTTCACAATCAATTATTTTTGGAAAAGTCAAGAGAGACAACCTCATAGAATCTAAAACGTGTGATGCAAACAACTAAGCCAAAGGCAGGATTCCCAAGCTGCTAGTTTGGGGTACATGCTAGAAGCCCAAGCCTCAACAACTGGCGGGTGCAGAGAACAGGGGCCCTAGAGGACAGATGGCAATTTGCAAAAGCATCCATCCTCCGAGGTGGAAATGCCTAGAAAAGGAGATAAAAAAGAGGAAGCTAGGAGGGCCCTGGGGATTGGCATTACCTTCCACATCACAGCCCAGCAGCTCCAGTCGCAGCCCCAGTCCACCGTGAGTGGCTCGCTCAGGGTAGATCCGGATAAATCGTGTGGAAATAGGCAGAAAGGTCCGTAGCTCAGGAGTATCGTAGTTGTTATTACCCTCAAAAGACTGTGGAGTGCAAATAACACCAATTATTAAGAAAAAGAACATGACCTCCCTTTTGTTGATAGTGGGTTCCCTCTGGAAGGGTGTGAACAGTGCTTCCTTTGCCTTCTAAAGGTTCAGCAATAGGGCTGTGACATCACCCAACAGGAGCCAGGAGAGCAGGAGGAGGGGTGTGCTAACTGCTTGTCTCACTGAGGAAGGACGTAAAAAAAGTGGCCACGCCACTACATGGTAAAAGCGAGGTGGTTAGAGAGCTTCTTTCTTGGGGCAAGGGGAGGTCAGGTAGACATGGGGAGAGCAGATGATTTCTGGGAAGTTGAATGGGTCTTGAGAAGAACAGGTGACACCGCGTGATAGAGTCCATCAGGTATCAACCTCCCATCTCCTCTTCTGTGAACTGACCTCAATCTTCCCCAGAGGCAGAGCTCCTGATACCATTCATGACAACTGAGCTCCTTTTGGAGGATCCCCTTTAGGCAGATGAGGGAGGCTCAGAGGAAGCCCTTCCCTTCATTTCCTGTGCCCCAGGTCCCCTGCACTTGACGTCCCAATAGGCATGTATGGAGGGCATTTCCTGCACTCTTTCACCTCCTTCAGGTCTCTTAATTGCCCAGAAAAATTGGCTTCCCTTTACTACTTCCTAAATGGCTGGCATTTCCTTCATAAATGAGAGAGGGAGAAACAAACTTTGTGTAAAAAGTGACAGATGTCATTTCTTAGCAACCTCACTGTATGTGCTGAAGCTACACCAGAAGCTGAGGATTTAATGAGATGTTTTTAAATGATACACTGATATGCCTTGGAGAAGTGACACTTTTATCACTTCCTCGAGGTGGAGGAAGATAACTCAGGAAGCAAACTTGCCTCTGAGCAGAGCTTATAATAGTTGCCACATTTTCAGTAAATACTTGAGTTGGACTTTCTGAAATGAGAGGCCCCTCATTTTGCTAAAACTTGGTCCTCTGAGAAGGAATGACATTTTTGACATAGGAGATAGTAATCCCTATTTTCTTTAATGCTGGGGAGGTCATACCAGGCTTGCCTATAAGAAGCAAACAGTCTACCGCTGAACTACACTCTTGGTCCAGGGATAGTTCATTTAATTTAGTACAAATGCTGTCTATTCAATACTAGGGTTATTCCAACCCTTTGAAATCACTCTTAATTTAAGAAGTGTCACAACTGATCATATAGATACAAGGCCCTCCCATCAGTAGTCAGGGTTCTGGCTATTATTTGATGTTCTGGGTATTGCTGCATACTTTGGGGTGCATCCTTAATTTGGTGCCACTATGACATTTTTCATGTTCTAGGCCACCCATTGCCAGAGCCACCACTAGATTATTTTATTTTCCTTGATATAGTGACAGGAAGATCAAAGTTACTGAATAGAATAATAGGAAAATAGCAATGACCCTGTCTGTTTCTTTTGTCAAGAAATTGCTAGGTCTCCATACAGTCTCTTCTCCCAGCATTGGTATTAATCTGGTTGTGAAAGGAAGCAGGAAGTAGGCTGAGTAAAATAAAATGGTCTCACAGCTGGGAATGTCTGTTTTATATCAAATATGGTATTGATGTAAGGTATTGTTTTCAGGGCTTAGAAAAAACTCCCATGTAATCCACAAGATAGCTTTATTAGGCCAATTCTGTATCACCTGCCTTTTATAACTGAGGAAACTGAAGCACCAAGGGATAGAGAAATTTGGCCAAGGCAATACTACACACAACACGGCAGAGCCAGGACTCCGATCCAGGCAGCTTTGGCTAGCACTTGGTACCACACCAGTCAGATGCTTCTGCCCTTAGGCATCTTGCAGGCTAGGGCTGGGGTGCAGCTCAGTGTAGCTCAGCGGGGTGTACCTGAGTGCAGAGCACTTGCTTTGCATGGATGAGAGCCTGGGCTTGATCTCTAGTGCTGAAAAACAAAGTTTTTTGAGAAGGCTTCTTGCTACATCCCCAAAGATGGTCTTGAATTATTCGACTCAAATGACTCTCCCTCCTCACTCACCATGTAGTGGGGACCACTGGCACAAGTCCCAGTGCCCAGCTTCTAGTCTCTTGGTTTTAGTAAGCGAGAACACGGAGGTCTAAGAATTGTTTATGCCTAAGGAAATCCATTTAGCATCATTAATTTGTCTTTAACTTGGTGCAAACTGGCTGCGAGGACTGGTAGGTCAGATGGAGTGGTCTGGGGCCACACTGGAGATAGGTGGGGAACATGCCCAAAGGCTGGACCAAGACACCACAAAGCTGCCAAAGTGTGATCGTTCAGTGTGGATGCCTCCGCAAAGTAGATGTGTGTAGGTGGAGACAAACAGATTGGGCACATTGTGACAAACCAAGGGATTTTTCTGAGATCTAGAAGTAAATTAATTGGCATTTTCCAACTCAGAAAGGCCACCTGTAATATGAAAATAGAGCTGCCTCTTGCAATTAGTTTTCTTCTGTTTTTTTTTTTTTCAAAGAGTAAATTCACTATCGGGGTCCTGAACTCTTAATAGAGCTGCAGTAGCTGCCAGTAATTGAGAATCTGACATATATTATTGTTAGGCCCAATTAAGTTGTTGTCAGTATGGTGCTAATTATAATGAAAATACCATCACTTAACATGCAGGTTCTTGATAGTTCACATAGTTCCAGAGATAAGAAGAGAAAAGCACTGATATCTATGGAATGCCTGGCTCCTTTCTTAATCTTAATTTGAGGAAAAAAAATTAACCCAATGGAACTTCATTACAAAAGCTGTCAGTGGCGAGCTGGGAAGAATATTAGCAACCTTTGATAACAGGAACTTGCTTAGGAATTATCTTTGTGTTCTGTGACTAATCACGTCTTAGACAGAAGGTAGGGGCTCAGCTTAACCCTATCTGATCATGGAAGGCGGAGCTAATTCAGAGGCTTGGATGTCTGTTCACCAAGTGATGTTTGAGGGTGAAGGGTACAGAGGGTTTTTAGACCATCCAAGCACTGTTTTATTTCATGAAATAGGCTACTTATCTCCCATTTACATTAAAGGTACTCAGCATTTTAAGCAGGAAACCATCTGTACAATTAAATACAACCAGTTTTAACATCTTTACATAAAATATACGCTGCTCTGAATTTGAAGGTTTTACCAGTTTTCTTTTACATCTCGGAGATCTCACTCCAATGGAAGGGCATGTTAGGAATCACGGATTAGTCTCCATATAAACAATTTAGAAGCTTTCGTGGCTTTAAGTACCATAGGAAGATGATAGCGATGGATATTTTAGGAATAAAACCCAATGTAGTGCAGCGCTCGTAAGCATTTTGTTAAAGTTACAACACATGCGCTTCCTGTGGAATTTTTGTACTCGATTCCCTACACAATAGCAACAGCTTAAGACTCAGTGGCAGCGCATGGATCAGATAACAAAGACAGGAAGCATACGCTGCGCCCCATCAGAAGCATATGGCAGTTTGTTTTCTTTTCCTCTCAGAACCTTGGTGTTGAGGCATGTGTCACAACAGCACACCCTGCCACCAACAGCAGCCCTGGAAGTCGCTGAGCTGCAGCGTATGCGAGCTCTCTGCTGAAGTCAGGAGGTCCCCGATCCTCAGGAGAGATTGGCTTACAGGCAGTTACAATATCTGTTTACTGTTTTACTTTTCAATCAACACACAAGGGTAGGAGAGTTACAACAATTAATACATTGCATATTATTGTCTTTGTAGTAGTCATTCATAGCACAAGATGCAGACATGAGAGGGAAGGACATAAAAGGAGAAAGTGAAATAAGCCCAAGAAAGAGCATAGCTGCATGTGCAAGGGCTGACCGAGACATAAGGGGAATGTTTAAGTTACAGAGAATTTATTACAACAACAGCCATGTTGGCAGGCTGGCCAAATAGCTCAGCGGATTAAAGTGCCTGCAAGCAGGTACATGGGCGGGGGAGGGGGGGTGTTCGATCCCTGATCCCTGAGCCTGCTATGTCTGCCCTGTGGCAATTGAGACAGGGTGTGGTGGCACATGCCTGTAATCCCAGCTCTTAGGTGGCTGTAAACAGGCAGATCACTGAGTCTGATCTAGTAATGAGACCCTGAACACCCGGTACACCCTTCCCTAAAAATACATTAAAAAAAAAAAAAAAAGCCATGTTGGCAAGAAATATGGGGTAGGTGTGTTCAGTGCAAGGGGGATATGTTGAGAGAGACCAATGGCAACATGTCTCTTACTGCAATAATTTTAAAAATTTAAACATTGACTGCATTTTTCATCAGTCCTCTTATCAATCATTTATATTCATTTCTGTCAAATAAAAACATTGCAGGGTGTCCTTATCTACCTCATTCAATAGATCTGGCACTGTTTAACGTCTGGCTTTTCCCCACAGTCACAGAGACTATAAAAGGTACATGTTCTAAACTGATTTAAGTCATTGAGGCAGTTACGACAGGGTAACTAAAGACACCCAAGAAAGAGGACTTCCAGAACTGCCTGAGAAAGAGGCAAGAAGGACGGGATACGTGTGTTTGAAATGAGAGAGAATGTCTTGATGGAGAGTCACAGCAGTGTGTCTTTCACCGTTATGATTTTTTCGAACACATCGTGTGGGTACATGTAACTTTTGAAGAAGTTTCAGAAACTGTAGGTTAGCAGCGAAAAATGGGGGAGACACTCCCACATTTTGACAGAATGGGTTCTCCAGTGGCTAGCTGACCTGAAGGCTGTCAGAGACATGGTCTCCTCAGAACTCCCACGTCTGAAATAGCTGCTGAACTAGTCATATTACATTTCTTACCTGCAAAGCTTTTGTCCTGAGTGACTAGTAACTGCACTGAGCCATATTCCCTCTGTTATGGTTTGTCTCTGGTTGTACCCAAAGCCTCATGTTGTCATGGGGTGGGGACTTCTAGAGTTTGTGATTAACCCATAATTAACACTGGGATTACGTGTGCTCCAAGGCTGAGATTATGGGTTTTAGTACTTCTGGGATTATGGGTGTGAGTACTACATCCCACCCTGGGGCAGAGAGCCTGCATAGAATATAGCAGACAGAGAGACAGACTTTCTTTAGCCGTTGCTCTTGTTGCCATTCTGCCGCCATGAACTGCTGCTCTCTGCCTTGTGCCTCTCTGCCTGGGAACCAGCTGAATATGGACTGAAACTTCCAGTAACTGTGAGCTAAATAGACCTTTCCTTCCTTCATCTTGGGTCGTGGGTATTTGTCCCAGCAACAAAAGAAGAGTAACTAAGACACCCTCTCTCTGTGGTGGGAAGCAGGGTAATATTTTTACCAGTGAATTAAAACTTTCTTTTTGTACAGGAGCAGGGCCTGCACAAGGCACGGATTGACAGGCTGAGGCCAGTTCTGTTGGTGTGAAAAGTATCGTCAGCCAAACCCAAGGGCCACACTGCACACAGAACCTGAAATGCTGGCTGTAGGTGGGCTGATGCCTATTTTAACTCTAAACCAGCTTCTGGGCCACTCAGAAGACTTCTGAATCTCCTTTCTAAGTTGGTTGTGTGCTTATGAGACGTAAACAAACACAAGCATCAGCCTAAGTAAGACTTAATCACTAAGCCACGTATGTTTAGTTAAAACAGTATTCCACATGTTTTATTTTTATATTTAGATTCCCTTCTCTTCTTGCTGCATTATCAAGAGCCAAAAGCATTTTAAAAGGTTCCAAATGCATAAGGAATATACTTCAGTAACAAACACAATAGCGAAACGATGGAAGCATTCAAGTATGAATCAGTGGATGAGTGCACAACCCCAATATGGCACTCTCACACAATGGAATATAATTTACCTTTAAAAATGAATAAAATTCTGACAAATGCTACAAATCATGGACGAATCTTGAAGACATCATATTGAGTGCGATAAGCCACTCAGAAAAGGACACACACTGTGTGATTCATTTATATGAGGCTTGTAGAACAGTCTGACTCATAGAGAAAGTGGAATGGTGGCTGCCAGGGGCTTGGGAAGCACGGTGAAGTGCTCTTCAGTGGGAATGGAGGTTCACATTTGCAAGGTGACAGAGTTCTGGAGACTGATTGGCAACACTGTGAGTATACCTGACACTACTGAACTGGAAACTTAAAAAGGTTAAGATGGAAAAATTTATATTATGTATATCTTATCACCATTAAAAATGAAAAAAAAAATACCCAAAGGAGTTGGGGGTGGAGCTCAGAGTGGCAGGGTGTTTGCTTAGCATGCCCAAGGCCCTGAGTTCAATCTCTAGAAGCTCTAGAAGCTCAAGAAAAAAGGAAGGAAAGAGGGAAGGAAGGAAAGAAGGAAACAGACAAGCAAGCAAGAAATACTTAAGCCAGAGGTAGAAGGAAGAGTAGGAAAAGGAACAGAAAGTAGAGTGAGTGGTGGGTTCAGCGTCGGGGAGAGGAGAATGGAAAGTGGTGTTCAGTGGGTACAGAGTTTGATGTTGGGATGAGCAAAAGGCCCTGGAACTGGATGGTGGAGACAGCAGCACAGAGCTTGCAGAAAGGCTTTGCAGATTTCATGCTGTCAGCCTCCTGTGTCCTCTGTTGCCCCATCTCCTGTCCCTGTCCAGCCATCTGTCCTCTCAGCCATACAGGACACAACTCTTCGCCCTGCTTATTAGATGCCACCTGTAGCAGCATCTTCCTCTCTTCCCTACAACCAGGGCACCTTATTGGCAAAGGAAGAGCTAGGTCTTCCTCACAGTGTGCTGGAGGTCCTGGATTTAAACCTGGGCATGGGGCCACCAGCCAGCCCTGTCCCTGGGCCTCACCTTGGCCTTGCGCCTGCTGTCATCCATGATCATCTTCCAGTCGGAGCCGTTGTTGCTGTACCCGACCTTGAACCTCCTCATGTACACCTTGTTCTCTCGGTGCTTCCCGCCCTGGATGATGACGCCCCTCACGATCGTCTCCTCCCCCAGGTCCACCTGCAGCCACTCATTGCTGTAGGAGTGAGGTGCGGGGGGCAGCACCCAGCCCAAGCGGCTGCTCAGCAGGCGGACATTCTCTGGCATCCAGTTTCTGTCCTCTTGGTTGGAAGCTGAGATCTGGGAGTCAGAAATAAGTCCAGACACGATGCCCAGCATTCCAGAGCAAGGATAATCTACAGGGGGTGAGAAACAGATGAAGCGGACTTACTTTCTGGGAGACACCAAGCTTAGAAAGAAAACACAGTCTATTGAAAAAAGACAGTGTCTGGTACCCACACATATAATACATTCAATCTCTAGATCATTTTACGGTCAAACAATGTCCTCTCCTTCAAACCTTTCTCCTACTATTACAGAATTCCATGCTATACATGCACATCCTCCGGAAGAACATCTTCAAGAAGCACATGTATTTCTTCCTCTTCTCACTCTGGCTAAGTTTACTGTCACTGCATTGAAGGCCCTGCCTCTTTGCTCTACTCAGAAGTTATTCCTAGCTTAAGGATTGACACTGACCAAAGAAGTTCACAGCTTAAGATGGGTTGGAGATGTGGAAAGAGCGAAGCTCAGCAGGCAGAGTCACTAAAACAAAAGTGAGAGAGTAATGCAGAGAAGATGAAGAAAGAACGTGGCTCAGCTTGAGAATGGAGAGGTGCAGTCCCCAGGGAGTGGCATTTGGGCTCAGTGTGGGAAGACAGTGTCCATCCTCCCCTCTGCTACCCTTCCCACCTCATCTCTCATTGCATCAGATCTTTCAACATGGATATACCACTGTCACCTCCAGCGGCCACATGTAGATTATGCCAGCCTTACCCTCTAGATGTTGAAACCCTTTACTGGACCCTGTATTTCAATTGGTGGCAACCCTAACCAGTTCCTGCTTTGCCATCTTGTCACTTTTTACTTTCCATTTTCCATTGTTTTGTTTTTAGCCAGATGCTAAAGGAATTTTTGGTCACTTTCCTATCCTTCAGTACCGCATCAACATGACGCTAACTGCCATCTAACATTTTGGAAAATGTTGAGTTTGCTATGCTGTGTCCATGTGCTCAGAAATCTATACTGTTAAAGGACTCAAGCCAGACACCAAAAGGACCAATATTGGGTGAGGCCACTGATATGAGGTTCCTAGGGTGGACCTCAAAACAGAAAGTAGAGTGAGTGGTGGGTGCAGGGTCAAGGAGAGGAGAATGGAAAGTGGTGTTCAGTGGGTACAGAGTTTGATGTTGGGATGAGCCAAAGGCCCTGGAACTGGATGGTGGAGACAGTTGAACTACTATGTGATTGTACTTCATACAACTAAACCATATACCTCAAAATGGTTGGAGTGGCAAACTATACAATTACAACAAAAAAGCACATCTTTTTTAAAAGTCTACCATATCTCTGTATTATTTTGGGGAAGATTTAAAAACCATCACCTTGTTTATCTAGTTTGATTGAATTATTGACAATGTATTCCAATCAACAGATTCTCTTCTCACATACCATAACCACATTGCCTTCTTCTAAATGGTCCTGCCATCCTCTCTTTCCTTTTGTTTCAAACTTTACATCTAATCTCATAACTCACCATGAAGACTGTTCACACTACTTCACTCCTTTCCCAGAGCTATAGAGGTAGATACAGTAAGCATAGGCTCAGCATTTAACGAGTGTGCAGAAGATTTAAAATTGTTAGTCTCATGTCCACAGCTAGACCTTAAGATTCTTAAAGGCAATGAAAAGTTTCATCAAGTTTTTCACATGTGCGTGTGTCTAGATGTCCCCCAAATCTCAAGCAGTCAAAGGTAGAGATTTTCCAGGTGGCTGGATGGAGAGTGTGTGACACGGGTTCATTTGTGGAGCAACACTAGGGTCAAAGGCACTAGGATTAAGGATGTGAGTGCTGCCCACCATAGTAGCCCAGGTAAGATAAAAGGGGCAGAAAGAGCTGCAGGTGTCCTTTGCTTGTTTGCCTTTGCTGTCTTCCATTTGCAAACCCAAGCTGGTTCTACTCCACCATGCCCCTCTCCTAAGTCCCCTACCTTGGAACCAGCTCATTATGTCTGAAACCTCTACAAAGTATGAGCTAAATAAATGTCACTACCCCCCTTAACTTTGGGTGTTGGATGTTTTGCCTCAGCAACCAAAAAAGTGACTGAGACAACATGTAGTGCTCAGTCAGTGTCACAGCACAAGAAGAATGTCAGTCATTGATTGACTGGTGGCTTAACAGAAAAACAAAAAACAACTTTTTAACACAATTCTTTTACAAAAGCACACATCTCAATAAAAGACACATCCAGGAAAGACACCCAGTTCTCTTGTAAATAACTATTCTTTTGCTTAATCCAATAGAAATGTAGCCTAAAGATATAACCATCCTAGAGGTATGCTTCTAACATGAGCAAGCTACACTTATGCTGTCAGATGACTCAGATCCTTTCTGCATGAGTTGTGCAGGTCAGATGGAGGCACTTCTTCCTGGTTCATGCTTGTTTTTCTAAAAAGTAGGCATGGAAGGCCTTCTGCCCCAATTTATAAGACCTCTCATTCATCCCTGTGACTTGTGCCGGCTGAGGAGGAGGGGCTTTCTTTCCTTTCTTTCCACTCAGAGCTCCCCATCATTTTGTCCTCCCAATATCTGATTGGCATTAAAACCAGTGACACATTCTCAGACAATATCTCATGGGTTCGGAGAGATTTCCCCTCTCTGCAAGCTTGCTTTTTCTCCAACTCTTCACAGCAGCTGATCTGCTTTTTCCCTGTGTTGTCGATCACATTCAGATCTGTAGATGGTTGTTCTTCACTTCCTCATAGTTTTAATTCCTTAGAGAGTGGGAACCAAGTAAGATTCTATTATTTTCTCTGCATCTTTGTTCTGTTTTATGCATGGTCATGCTCAACAAATACTTCCTGAATGAACCAACTTATCCATACAATAAAAGGGAGCTATCGTTTGCTCAACAGCCTTTCCTGCCATTCAGTCGCACTGTTTGCTGCTGTCTGGGATCTGAAACCAAGAATATACTCAGTGCAGATTAAAAAAGATTTACAAAAACTATTTTACTGAGGGACTGTGAAACTATGGTGTTAAAAATAGAAGTCACATTTTTGGGGCCACCGTTGTCACACCTGCCTGATTCAAAACCAGCTTTCATAAAGGCAATGCTTAGCTGGTAATGGGGACCAGATGTTACCATTTGGAGAAAAACAGAATTAACTTGGATAATGCAAGGAAAGCAGAGCAGGCCCAAGACTAATGCCTGCTTTCTGCAGTGCTGGCGTGAGCACAGTTTGTATCTCCACTAACCCAGTGCTACCCATTGCCACTCAGCCAACAAACCCATAATACAAAGCTGCATGATGACAATGGCATTCCTGCTGTGTGCCTGCCTCACATGCCCACTCCCCCTGGCCCAGAAAAGCCCACAGAGAAGAGGCACCTTGATTTACCTCTTTTGACAATAATTAGGGAAAAACTGGATTAACAATTCAAGTTTTAATTGATATATTAGTTTCTAATTCCATTCTTCTATGGTGGGTTGGTTCAGTATGGTTGGCTACCTGACACTTTTGGAGACAGCATTGTCAGTATAGCAAATCAACCAACTAACCAACCAACCAACCAACCAACAAGCAAACAGACAATAAAATGAAACAAGAAACAGGATGATCGTTTAAATTCAAATTTCAGAAAAATGATCAGTTTTTTAATATAACTTATGCAACACAAAGGACATACCTTGCTAAACAACTATTGTGTGTCCTTCATTCAACTGGACATTCTATATTTTGCTCAACAAGGGAAAGCTTAAAAACAACCGTGGATGGAAGGGAGAAATGAGTTCTATTATCGGTGATGGAGGAGACTCTTCTCAGTGATATTATTTCATGATAAGATCTTTACTTGGCTTTAACAGGAAGCCCATGATATACTTGGTAAGTCAGTATCCAGTTAACCACTTTGTAAAGAATTCATAATAACTGCCTGTCACAACCGTTCCTAAATGAACATAATTTAACCTTTGCTTGATGACTCAGAAGAACCTTCCTGGCTTGCAGTGCCTGAGGGGGCCACTGTGAGCTCCGTCGACTCAGGAACACATGAAACTGTGCTAGAGGCCAGCTAGTGGATGTCTGCTTAACAAAAACCCGAGAGCAAGTCCAGGGTGTGTTTTCATTTATAAAGCAAAAATGCTCCAACAGTGTTTTCATCAACTTCCTCCTCTACCACAAAGAGGAATTCCACTTCATCAAAAAAATGAAAATATTCCTTCATCAAACACCTATAAAGCAGAACTGTTTGCTCCAATCTCATTCTCTTTATATCTCTCCATGTTGACACAGTGCTGTATATCCTGGATTGCTCTAAGATTGCTATATTTCTCAAAAAGTAATATCTGAAAGCAAAAATCAGGTTAAAACTTGGAATTTTGGATGCTTTGGGAGCTGAGTGTATGTTCAAGTAGTAATTTTTAACTTGGTATGATTCTTTTCTTCTTTTTGAGACTGCGTTTCACTATGCAGTTCAGGCTGGCTTTGAACTCACTTCGTACCCAGGCAGGTCTGGACCTCACAATGATCCTCCAGTCTTATCCTCCTGAGTGCTGAGGTTACAGGTTTATGTCACATCTCTTGGTGTAATATGGTGGAATTTTTTTTTTAAATATTAATTTCCAATGCAACAGGAGAGGTGGAAATTTGAGGCTACGTATTTGTCACAAGGGATAGACAGAGGTGCAGCCCATTCATTCATTCAGAAGTAACCGCTGCACCTTGCCATGCTCTTGGCAGCAGGGTGTACAAAGAAAAGGACCCAAGCACCTTCTCTTACGTGACTTTTTTTTTTTTTCCCAGCAGAGGTCCAGAAGCCCTGCTCTTTCATTAGTCTGCATTCTCAGGGAACTGGGGACTCAAAAAGGAGAAAATTCTGATAGCCAAGAAAAAAATGCCAATATTGTCTTGGTGAAACTGCCTGCTGTGGCACATCTGGGACCCCACTTACCGAGCCCCATGTCCTGCTCTGTGGCCCTGAGTACACTCCAGTGACCAGGTACTCCAAGCTCAGTATGTTACAAATGCTTTTTTTTTTTCTTTTAATCATCATTGCAGCTACAGGAAGGATAATCTTAGAGATGACAAAATGGGGATCAGAGAGCAAGATGCCCTGCCCACAGCCCTGGACACCCCCTGTACCTCCTGTCTGTGATCATCACTAGAACATTGGGCCTCTAAAAATCTGCCCAAATCAATTACTTGGAAATTACAGCTATTTTACTAGAGGGAAAAATACATAAATTTATGTTAGGTGAGTATTAGTATCAAAAATAACAGAAAAACCAAATGCTGGTGAGGATATGGAAAAACAGGAACCTCTGTACGCTGCTGGTGCAATGAAAATTATTAGAGCCATTTAGAGAACAGTGTGGAGATTCCTTGAAAAAATAAAATAGAACTAGCACAGGACCTAGTTATGCCATTTCTGCCTATATCTCTGAAGGAAACAAAGTCAGCATATGAAAGAGGTGCCTGCACACTCACATTTATGGTGGAGCTACCCACAATTGCTAAGATACTGCGTCAGTCTAGGTGCCTCTCCACACACCCATGGAGTAAACCATGTGTTAAACGTTCACGATGGAGCTCTTTTCAGCCATAAAGAAGAATGAAATAATGGCATTTTCAGAAAAAATGGATGAAACCAAAATTTATTGTGGGAACTGATAATAAGCAAATACAGACATAAAGATTTCATGCTTTCTTTTATTTGAAGAAACCTTGAGTGAAAAGAACTGGAAAGAGAGGGCAGATTTTCAGGAAAGAAGGAGACCAATGGAAGAGTATGAGAATACAGAGGGGAGGATAGCAGGGAAGATGGACTGGACCACAGCACAGTGCACACACGTAAGGGTTGTTACAGTGAAACCCCTCCACTCGTGTGATTGGTAAGCAAGACCAAGCCACTGTAATAAAAAGTATACTATGGGTAAGATTAAGGGACTAGAAGCATGAGGCTAAATGCAGAATCTTACTTAAAAAATTGGCTCCTTAAATTATAAAATAGACTACCTTTAAAAGGATACAATATCCTCTTTTAAGCGTCTATGTTTCAATGACTATCATTTAACTATTTTAATAAATTTCAATAAATCCTTTGCTTTCCTTGTTCACATTTCTAGAATTACCTTTGGGAAATATTTGTCAAAATTAAAAAGGACAATTTGGGTTCAGATAAGTATTTTGCCTAACTATAAGGATAAGATATAAATCTTTAAGAGGCTAGCAATTCAGAGTTCAGAGTTCAGAGTAACATGTTTGGAACCTTTATAAAGTTTATTTCATTTTTTAAAATAGAGTGATATGAGATAAGGTTGGAGAAATGGACCAGAAAGTTCCACCCAAACCTTAAGTGACCTTGTTCCTACAAATTTATGGGTAGCCTCTGAAATTTGTTATGCTCTGAAATGACCTAGAACTTTCTGTCATTGAATTGCTGCTCAAAAATGAAGCCAAGGTTATATCTAATCTTTCAATATTTTTTCTTCTTCTAACCTTCTTTCTACCCAATTCCTGCTTCCAAGCCCTTGAACCTTGTAAGTCTTAGGTCTTAAGATAATAAACAAGTCTGCTTCTGAGATGGAAATAAATACAATTCTGGTATGAAATTAGATAGTTTTTATCTTCCTATAAATGAGTGCAGTTTTTCATTGTTTGTTAGGTTGTTTCCAATTGCTTATAAGTTCATGGAAAATTCTCGAGATTATATATTTTCCTTGAAAAGTCAATATTTTCCTTCTCTAAAAATAATCACGTCAAGAGCACAAACATAAAAAGTAAACACCCTTAATAAGCACACATTGTATTAAAAGGCAATTCATAGAACTCTAAAAGTTCTTCCTTTCCTTAGTGAGTCAGGTACAGCTTCTGATGCTCGACTTTTAAGCTTACTGCAAAGATCACATTTGTACTGGGTTTCTGATTGTTGGGGAAGATTTTCTAATGGAAGAGTATGATGTAGCTACTGAAGTGGAAAGGAATTTGAACAGGACTGCTGTTTATAACACAACACAGAACAATTGGGCTAAAGAAGTAGCTGAATGGCAGAGTGCTTACCTAGCATCCAAGAGGTCCTAGATTTTAACCCCATCATTGCAAAAACAAAACAAAATGAAACAAAAACATGACAAAAGAAAAAGAACAGTGATATCAATGAATAAGTCAGAGCAGAACTGAGAGCCACAGAAAGAGAGCCAGGCTGTTCTCTGACTTTCAGCTTTGCCCTGACCTGGCCTACTCTTTCAGTTGCTTAATCTCTGACTAAAAAAGTCAAGAGTTTTTTCACCTTCTTCATCACCTTCATTTCTCAAAGGGAACAATCTATGTACTTATTCCACACTTACTGGGGACTCTAAAAATTTTGTTTTTTCTTTTTGGTCTGTTTGAAACAGGGTCCACACTATGCAGTTCAGGCTGGCCTTGAACTCATTTTGTAGTCCAGGCTGCTCTTGAACTCACGGCAATCCTTCTGTCTCAGCCTCCTGAGGACAGGATTATAGGCATGTGCCGTCACCTCTATTTAATGGGGACTTTTAAAAGTCCTGTTGATTTCTGAAGAAAACATTCTTAAAATTATAAAACTATGAGTTGATTTGTATTGTTAGTACAGTCTATGTAACAAATAGATAAAACCTCAAGGTCTGTGTGGTTGGTCAAGGAGGAAAAGAAACTCTAAGTTATACTCACTAACTATAGTGATGAGGTTCCCTTTTATATTTCAAGATTAATGAGAAAGCCAGAGGAGAACATTTCCTGTAACAGCTATTTATTGTTTTTTTTTTTTTTTTTTTGTATTTTAGGGAAGGGTCTACAGGGTGCTCAGGGTCTCACTACTAGATCAGACTCATAACGATCTGCCTATTTACAGCCTCTCAAGAGCTGAGATTACAGGCAAACACCTTCACGCCCAGTCTCAACTGCTGTATCAGTGTGCTCTGGGGGATGGGACCAGCACGGTAGGCCTGGGAATCAAAACCTCGGCCCCTGCGCCTACTTGCAGGTGCTTTAATCCACTGAGCTATTTAGCTGGCCCTTATTTATTGTAAATCTATTAAATAGTGATGCCAAACATGGATCTCACCTTCACAGAGCTTCCAGTCTACTGGACAAGGAGCCACAAACCAATGCCCCCACATGCTGAACATATGTGCTAAGTTCTTTATATTCAGGATCACACCCATCACCACAGGAAGCCTGGGTGATGTGCAGTCCCACAACTATTTTCCAAGCTCAATAACCAAGCATTTGATATCTAAATACATTTTCCAAAGAAATAGACTAGTGAGTAGCAATGCAAGGTTTGAATTCTGATTTGCCCAAATTCAAAGTATATATATATATATCTTTTCACTGCCAAATAAAAATGACCACATTAATACCAAATTATTCTCCCTGGAGTAAAGCTTTGCACTGATCTCCATGGGGCAACCCTCAGTGGGAGTTTACCTGTTATCTTGCAGCCATAGACTTCAAACCTCAGAGATATACCTGTTTCCCAGGTCACAGGTTTGATTCGGATAAATCGAGTTATTAGTGGTTTGGGGAAAACTCCAAATGCCACATCTGTAGGGTTGGTGTTGCCCTGGAAGATCTGTATGGGAAGATAGAGAGGCCCTTTATTAACAGATTTTTTTGTATTTATAGCAAATAAAAATGTTTTTTACAGATGCTTATAAAAATTATTCCTAATTTCAGTGTGTCTATCAGGTGTGAAGCAGCATTAACAACTTGTCATGTTATTTTTCAAAATGAAGGTAATCAGGAAGAATTGTGTCCAAAATAAAATGTTGTTCTAATCATCTGTTTGGTTTTATGGAGAGGCTACAGCCTATAAAAGCACTGTTACAATAATGGCATTTATTAAAGCACACATGCTATTATTGGAAAAACTAGAAAATTATTAACTGTATCAGAGGACTTACAGGCATTTCACAAGGACTCTTAGTATTTTACTGTCCAAGGAGACCCTGAAGAAATACTTTTGGAGTTTAGTGCAAAACTGGCTATTTGGAATTCTAGGTTTTGCTCCTGCAGACAGCACTAAATCAAGAAGCATTCTCCCTTTTGACTCCATTTCTTGATGAAAGATCTTATCCTGGACCCGAATTAATGACTTTAATCCTTGTGGGTTATTGGTAAAATTATATTTTAGTGACCAAATTCAGAATGAATTATGAATGATTTTTTAACTGAAAAATCAGCTTTTCCAGGGCTCCTAGGTTTAAAATGAGTCATTTCACTGTGAGGAAGATGGCAAAGTGTGTGAATGCAAATGTAGCAAGGGTCAAGCACAAACTGGCTTCCCAGTGTCTGCCAGCATCACTTTGCCCAGACAGGGGTTGCAGCAGGGCTGTCTACAAGGTCTCTGAAGGGGAGAGACATTTGTCCTTGTATGAATACTAGACATGCCTCTGGGGGAGTGAGGGCCTCTGGTCTCTTGGGTTGTGGTATCTGCCTTGGGTTGTGGCGTCTCCCACTCTCGGTCCTGGGCCTGTGCTCCCTGGCTCTGTTCCTCTGCATGACCTCTCAGGTGGCCCAACCAGTATACTATGGGGTCCCAGGAGCACAGCCTGTCCCCCTTATCCTCAGTGGACCTGTGAGAAGAACTGCACTTGCCTGAAGATCACTCTTCTTTCCAGCGAAAGGGCTTGTGAGTCCAGCTGGAGTTTTGCCTCATTTGGTTTAAATGGCCTGTCCAACCAGAGGTGGTCATATGAGAGACTGAGCCTCATTCCTCTCTGGGAATGATTTAACATCAGGATTCATCATCACCTGTGAGGGTCTGGAGCTTCCTGTCCTGCTTCAGCATCTCTCTCTGGAAACAACTCATGTGGGAACATTTTGGATAACAAAGAAGGGATAGTGATCAGGAGGGGTAGAGCCCCCAGTGATGTGACTGTCTGAACAAGCAGGAGTGCTGTGCACCCTTTGAGGAATGCATGTTTTGCTTGCATGGAAGGAGTACCTCATAGTGTAGTGACAAGCAACCTAGAGAGGGTGGCTGGAGGCTTCTTGGGCAGAAGGCCAGCTGATGCTGCCAGAGGAAACAGGTAAGATGGGAAAGGACAGCAGCTGAAAGACCTGGAAGTACACAGAGGGTGGGCAGTGGTGTGCAGACTCCCACAGGATGTTCTTAGTTCATTTAGGTTCAGTTGTCCTCAGACAGATGTCAGGGGTTTTCTCTGTACACACTTCCCTAGCCTTTCTGCCTGCCCTCCTGGACCCCCTTCTGTGTGCCTGTATAGATTCCTCCAGAACCTTCAGGCACTCTCAGCAGCTCCACAGAGTCATAATGAACTTCCACAATTTCCATAAACATGGACTGTGAGGATTTTTTCCTTCCAGATTTCTTTCCCTGATTCCATGTCCTCCAGCACTGGACAGACTTTGACCTTTCCTTCCATAGAACCTTCATCCTCTGGGGCAGTAATCCACCTAGATCTGCACCTGCCTTAATGAGTCAAAGAGAGAAACGAAAAGTTCCCTTCTCACTTCATACTCCCAAGGCTTTTCTCAGCTCCAGACCCAAAAAGAGAGAATCAAGACCACAAATGCTCAAAAGTCAGACAAGGACATGTTCACTGGCTTCTTTCCAAGCTCCTAATTTTGAGATACCTGAATCTTTGCCACTATCTTTGTCAGCTTTTTTTTGCACTGGATTCTGTCTCCAGGGCAAATTTTTAATTTTAGGAAAACAGTGAAGATGAATTCTCCAACATCCCGATTAGCAAGTAAGAGGAAAGAGAACTTCAAATAAACTGGCAGAGAGAACAGGATTGAGGGGTGAGCTCCTGGGACACTTCCTGGTCTGAGCTGCTTCTAAGGTTGAAAGCTGTGAGGAGGTGGCATGTTATCTGTGTGATCTGAAGGGACACAATGAAATAGCTCTAGTCCTCTGTGTTCTTACAAGAAATCTGCAGATATACTTGTAAATTACCCTATGAACCTCTGAGGGTAGATGAGAAAGTGCTTTCTAAAGTCACCCTTTCATGGAGAAAAATTTAAAAAAAGAATTTATGAAATGGATTGAAAAACAAATACATGGAAAAAAAAAACTAAAATAAAATTCTGAGGATTGTAAGAGGGTGATATCTGTCCTATTCACTGTCTGGGTCCCCTTGGGAGGTTGAAAGGGATTCTTGAGTCTGTGACTTCGTTTGACCGATATTGACTTTTCTTGGAAACATTTAGAACTTCAAATAAACTTGGCTTCTGGATCTGGGAACTCGAGACCCCTTGGTCAGATTTAAACCTCTAATTGCACTTTTAATTTTAAATCAATTGAATAATAAACCAGACCAGACAGAGAGCTCCAAAACAAACAAGTAAAAATTGATCATCCATTTAAAAGACTGAATTGGTTGAGCACGACAGCCAAACTTACTACAGGTTTATTTCCTTCTTTTATGGTGATCCAGTCCTCCTCATTGGAGCTAATGTCTACTCTGTAAGTCTTCACATAATATTTCTTCTTTGTTTCCTTGGAAATGGCACCCTGGGTTCCAATAGCAGTCACGAAGCGTAGGAAGCCTAGGTCCACCTGCAACACAGTGACAAGCGTGGTCAGTAGGCCGCTCCTGCGCGATTACAACCGGCAGTGCTTTGTTTTCAATTTAATGGGCTCCACATGGCCATTTCCAGCCTCCTGTGATCAGTGGGGCCTGGTTCCATCTAGTGTCAACAGCTCATCCCCACCCATTTGTACAGAAAGGCGAAGATGGCAACTGCCAGGGCTGGCTCCTACCGCCGGAAGAAGGGAGAGACCTTGGTCTTTGCTGCAACCTGTATTGTGTGATTTCTGCTTTATAGACAAAAATTGGGTTCAATACCTTGTCATTATCTTTCTAAGATATTCAACATATCTTCCCATTTGTCTCTCTGGACGCTTGTGCATTATGGATGTCATTTTAGCAACATAAAATGAAGACATGAGAAAAATGAACATGCTGGGCACTGAATAGGGCTCGACTAGGATTCCCATTTAAAACAATCATATTGCAAACCCCTCCGGCATCCTCCCTCCTTCCGATGCAGTGCAGACTGAACTAATACTGAGTTAAAGCGTCAGGAGTGCTGTGGTTTAGGAAATGAGGCGCAGGCTGAGAATCTGCAGTGGAGTGGGGATCTTTAATGAGCAGAGGGGTTCTACATTCCTTCTTTCCCTAACGTTTCTCAATTTCTTGAATCTTGCAGCACAGCTCAAGAGGCAGCAGGATTCCCAGGCCTCACTATGGAATCATGACTCCCTGCAGCAGCTGCCAGGGCCTGTGAGGCCAGCCCAGTAACTGTCCAGTGGATGAGGTCTCCATATGATGGCCCAGGCCCACCTTCACCAGCTCATGTCACACCCCCAAAGGTTGGGCTGTTTGGACAACATTGTGGCAGGGACGGGTTTTGTTCTGCCCCTTGCTCCCATTGCAATGTGCTGCTGCCTGAAAGGCCCCAAAGCACCTGCCAATTGACCATGAATTAAGACCTCTAGAGCCATAAACCAAGGAACATTTAAAAAAAAATTATTCATTTATTTATTTGTTATAGGGTCTTGCTATGTAGCTTGGACTTGCAGTGATCCTCCTGTCCTAGCCTCCCTCATGCTGGGATTACAGGACTATGCCACCATGCCTTGTTCAGGTGGTCAGCATGACATACCTGGGGTTCTGGGTCAGGTATAGTATGCAGTACTGGGGATTGACCCAAGTCCTTGAGCTTGCCAGGTAGGCCTTTAGACCACCAAGCTATCTCCCCAGGACCCCTACACCTTTACTTTTTATAAGTTTGTTATCTCAAGTGTTTGTTATAGTAATGGAAAGCTGACTAATACAACTTTTTAACTCTTTCTATAATGTCTTTACTCATATGCCTTAAGATAGTTCCAGTAAAGTCAAATATTACAAAAGCTTTATTATTTCCATAATTTATAACTTAAGCAAAAATTTAAGATATAACCAATTACTAGTTTCTATATATTAGAAGTATTTTCAGCATTCTTTTATTCATTCCTTTGATTATTCCTATAATTGTTTCTTTTCCTTTTTGCTGTATGGTCAATGTTTCATAGAAAGAAATGAAATGTCCCTAAGACGTGAAATACATAAACATGGTGAGTGCTTTTAAAGGACACAGAAAGTAATTACAAGGCACCAGTGACTACACTGACAAGATATGTCAGCAGGAAGATACTTGCCACTTAGAGGCAACAGAAGGCCATTTTCCTTGAAGATAGGGACAACAGCAAAGCAAAGCAGAATCCTCAGCCACACCTGAATCTTGCTTTGCAGTTGCTGCATGACAACCCAATTTTCAGAACACAATATTTCAATTAACCCTCCAGTGCCTACAGGCAGCAAGCACACTAAAGAGTCTCCATGTTATGCCCAGCCTGGCTCACGAAGAATGGTGATTGTCTTTCATAAATTGCTTTTTCCCTGCAGGGCTTTGGAGAAGTTAAATCAAGGAGTTGCCAATTCATGTTAAAACCCCATCAAGAGCTACAGCCAGGAAAAAGAACACATTGCAGCCAGTTGGACATTACACAATTCAACAATAGTAGAATTCCATAGCGTTAAGTATCAGACACACAAACTTCAATGTCATATGGTTTCTCTTATATGAGAAGCCCAAAATATAAATAAAGAATGAAATAAAAGACAGATAATAAGAAGCAGAGAGATAGATCTTTTTCAGTGGGAAGAAGATCAGGAGATGGAGAGCAGAGGAAGGGTGCAGTGGAAAGGAGATGGACGAAGAACTGAGTTGTGCTGTGTACCTGAGCCAACTTCCCATGAGGAATGTAATTATGTACTGCAAGCATGCACTCAGAAACTTTTCTTAAAAAACCTAACAGTACACTAGCTTTCCTTTGGGAATTATGGAAGTGCTGTTCACCGCCAAACAATCCTTATTTAATTTCCTTGATTTAAAGGATGTAAATTCTATGCTCTGTAAGCTTTCTCCAGATTTAAGATGAAAAGGAGCAAGATTTTAGTAGAAATTAATATTGGATGTTTTAAATTTTAATTTAACCTCTATTTATGCAACACATTTTTATTAAGTGTATGTAATTGTTAACTGAAGTTGGAATGTTTTCCCACAAGTGACTTGTGGAACTCTGAATGAATGTCTTAACCTTTCCATCCCCTTCGTGTACAGATTTCAAGAGGGGAGGCTATCAATGACTGTCCCAGTAAGCAAATAAAAAAGTAGCTCGTTAAATTTGCACTTCTAGTTAAAAAATAACAAATAATTTAAATTTAATTGTATTCCATGTAATATTTGAGGTATGTTTATATTAGTAACAGATTCATTAGTTGTTTACTTAAAATTCACATTTAACCGGGTATTCTGAACATTATCTGACTACTTAGATGTCATTTGCTTTCAGGTAAGTAGATGATCTTAAGTTGCTGCAAAAACTCCAGTTTCATAATCCTGAAATCTCAATATTAGCACTGGACGTGGTTGTGCTGGACAATTCAACAGCTTTCAAACACTCTCAGAATACTTAGTGCTTCCCTGACTGCCCATTGAGTCATGATCAATGCCACTTTTGAGCTGAAGGGTCCTTACAATCTTGAAGTCCAAGGGAGCATGAAGCAGAGCTTTTTAAATAAACTCTTCCTGTCAAACTTACAGATGGCTCTTCAGTTTGGAAATGATTAAATCCTCCAAAGTGCATAATTCAGCTTCAGCTGGCTAGATATAACTCTAAAACTTAATTCCCTGGCCTTTCTTTTCCTACTTTATAATCTTGAGTAAAATTTAGTTACTACATAGCAAAGAAATTAGCTGGTGTCAACTACAAGAACCCCAGACTCAAGAAATAGCTCACATTAGAGGAAGAATGAGTAGATAGGAATTAATTAGTACATAACACAGTAAGATATCCAAGACCCCAGATACAAATGCCCATGAAAGCAGCCACATGAATCACTCAAAAAAGAAAAGATGTTTTCTCCTCTCAATAGCAATGAAATGCAATAGCAACCTCTCCTCATAATTGCATAAAGTTTCCTGCTGTGCTTAAAAACTCTGCAGATTCTCTTATTTGCCACACTGGGATACTTGAAATTTCATTTCATTTTTCTTCCTAGCATTACTGCCACTGGGCTTAGTAAAGATGGATGACAATCTCACCAAATGATGAGGCCGGGAGTTAAACCAATGCAATTAAAACCGGATGATACCCAGAACGCTAACAAGACACAGCTTCTCCAGAACCGTGGCTTCTCATGACAACATCAGGGCAGTTCTTTTCATGAGTCCTTTCTCTCCAAGTGCCTCTAGGGAATTCTCTCAAGAAACAATCCTGTCTTACCCCTGAAGTGCTGGAGAAAGTCTGAAAGGCAAAGTTGCCCGAGCCTGCCCTGACTCTTAAGTATCACGGCTCCTGCCAGGAGAGCCAGAGGACTTACATCTCTGGGCTTATGTCTGAAGACTTCTAGAGGAGGACCATTGTGGTTTGTGTCTACTGGTCCCCCCAAGGCCTCATGCAGTCATTGGGCAGCTTCTACGGTTTGATTAATTCATGATCTTTTGCTGGGATTATGGGTGTGAGTGCTACACTCACACTGGGCAGGTAGCCTGGATGTCATATAAGAAAGGGAGAAAGGCTCACTCTCTCCCTCCCCTGCTCCTCCCTTTTGGCTCTTGCTGTTTTGCTAATTTCTGCCACCATGTACTGCTGCCCTCTGTCATGTGACACTGCATTGAAGCTAGCTGATTATGGACTGAAACCTCCACAGATGGTGAGCTAAAGAAACCTTTCCTTCCTTAATTCTGGGTGTTGGGTATTTTGTCCCAGCAATGAGAGAAAAGTAACCGAGGCAAAATCATTCCCGAATTTGGCACTTTAGTGTAAAGACTATTCTGAGCTGAAAGCAACTGTGAATCAACATGTGCAAAAAACCCTTCTCTTTCTGCTCTGTCTCGCCAACAGCAGTGCCTGTATTTCCCTCTGTAGGGGACTTCCATTCGCACTCCTGCAGGGAGAGGACAGCGACTCCTAGACTGCTGCAGGCTGAGGCAGCACCAAAAGGAGTGTTCAAGAGCTGACGTGCTGCAGTGCCATGCGCTTCCCAGGATGCCACCCCAGCTGCTCCCCTGCAATGTGTCGGCTTCAGAAGCCCAAGCGCCCTTTGTGCCAAGTCTTTTCTCCACTATGCACTACCCTTTGTTAGAGTGGGATATGATGCCCACGTCCAGCTGCTTCTTCTTGGGGTTTTTACTTTTTCTCTATGAAGTCCAAGTGACACTAAATTAAAAATGTTAATAGAATTTCTATACTTTTTTATTGTTCATCTGTCTTTTGTCTGTTTAATTTGCTGGCCCGTTTACAAACCTGAATAGGTAAGAAAGCAGTTTTCTTCAGGTCTTTTAAGCCCATGCTTTCTGGCGTCTCTGCCTGCTACTTAGGACAGTGACCTCAGTTCACCTTTTCTGGTGTCCTCTGCTGTAACCTCTTTCGCTTCAATGTATTCTTTGGCCACATTAAAATATTTGTTCTTTTGTCTTAAAATATCCTTTTTCTTCTTCTTTTTGACTAGAAATAACCTTTGTCTCTTGGGCCCAGTGGGCCAAGTCGGTCTCACAACCCCGTGTGTTCTCTGCATGGCTCAAACCTCCAACACTCGAGTTACAGCACCATATCCTCGCTCTGCTTCTGTCAGGCTTCTGTGAAAGTTTTTGGGAAAAATATCTGCCTTTTCAAAGGGATAGCAAATCAATACCTATTCAAAATTCATAAAATGTAGTAAAGATTGTAAAAGAAAATAAAAGGTCCATAAAACTACTATCGGGAAATAATCATTGATAATACAGCATTCCAGAACTTTTTTCTATGTAACAACTATATGAATACTTATACATTCTGTTATGAAAATTAAGTAATATTACTTGTATCTTGATAACATGCCTTTTTCTTTATGCATATATTTCCATACTAATCATACTTTATATTGTTATTTTTAATGTTTCTCCAATGGTATTCCTTGGAATGGCTAGCAGAGTAAGGTCTATTTTGTAAGCCTGCTATCTGTGAACATGTAGGTATTGAATTTACTCAGAGTGACATTTGCTTAGTAGATACTCCCTATTGTTTATCTAGAAAGTTCCCTGTGAAGTAGTTAGCATATAAAGAACAGTAAACATGTGGGGAACACAAATAAATAATTACAGAATGAGGTGAAGGAAAAAATTATCAAAGAACTAGAGGTAAGGGAAATTGGAGAAATTTCAGAGCTGACTTTTAGGCCCAGGTTGCATACTGAGTGATGTACAGTAGATGCTTGTAAGTGGGCACAAAGGGAAGAATATTCCAGAGAAAGGAAGAGCAGGAAGTGCAGAATAAGCAGGAGGAAATTAGTGAGTGAAATGACACATGACCAGCAGCCTGTGTGTTTCCCTTAGTATGGTAGAGAGTCTGTAAAAAAGAAAGTACTGATTTCTAAGTTCTGGTCCTCTCAAAGTCAAAACGGTCAGCTTTCAAGGACACCATCAATAACCAATCACTGGCTGTCCTTGTGGTGATTTAGCTTTTGAATGACGATGAGCTCTCACTAATGTTCTAAAAGACACAATGATGACCCAAGACCAGCAGCTGGACAAGTGAAGCCACAACCCCAGGGCAGCATCCTATAATGCTATCCCTCTGCACTTTGGAGGGCTCATTGTCCTAAGCAACAATTCCTTGCTTTCCATAAAATTCTAACACACAATAACCACAATTAGGTCATCTGTTTTCCTCTAAACCATATCAGCTCCGCTCCAGTTATCATTTTCTGATTTCAAAAGAATATCATCATTTCCCTCCTGCCTTACTTTACATTAAAAGATGGAGATGACTCACATTGGAGTCCAGTGGATTTCAGTTTACCATGAAGGTAGCGGTGAGGGGTGCGGAGAGGAAATGGGCACACATGGAGCCGCTTAGCATTTCCCTCTGTGTCTGTGATGCTCACAAGTGTCTGGTCCTTCTCTGGTACGTAGACAATTTCAAGGTTGACCAAACTGCTTCTGATTTCAAGTGGCTGCTTTCAGTTTGCTTACAGAGCATCATCATCAGAAATGATTTCCTGTGTGCAATATCAATATAAAATTCTAAGCTGATAGAGAAAGTCCATCCACCTCTTCCTCCCGCTGTGTCCCACATGCAAAGAGAAGGTGATGTGAGCAGACACAGGAGAGGAAATCCCAAGCTTTTAATTCAGGATCAGAAAGACCCCAAGTAGAAAAAAGCAGTTACGCTCTTCTCCTCCTGGGCGGATGCGGCAAAGTCGCAGCCCCTGGGAACTGAGGGCCTGCCATGGCTCTCTCTTCTATCCTTCCCTGACTCACTTTTTGTCCTCAGATGTCTCTAGAAACAATCCACACATGCTTTATGGCTACGGCATTGTCTTAATAGTGACAGGAAATGCATTCCACAGATAAAAGAGAAGCACACATTTTACTGGGAATCACATGAGGACAAAGCACCACGTTTTTAGCATTGTGTGGTAAATCATGCGACAAATCTTTGCAAACTGCTGGTTAAACAGCAGCATGCAGCCTTCGAGCCATGAAATGAATATCATTGCTTCCTATAATAACACATAGCCAGCTATTGGTTATGCCAGAATGGGTCAAGCCTCATTGCTAAAATGAAAATCTGTCTTGCTCAATAAAATACTGCCCATGGAGCTGGCTCTACTGGCAAGGGAACGTTTACCCACTCTTAATGGTCCCAAGACAGGATAGAACAACAGGCTGAAAAAATAGAGGACAAAGAACAGAGGTCTGATAAAAACAGGAAAATAATTTTGCAGGGTTGGGAGGGACTATGTTGAATTTTCTGTACTGCATCTCTTGTGATTTAAAGAGCTGTTTAACTCATCACTTGACACTACAAGCTAAAGAAAATATTTTTCAGCAATTGTCTCATTTCCTTAGATAAAACACAGGTTTTCTGACAGAGTCTGAGCATGTGGACACTGCTGCTCTTCTAGGCTGTGTGGGCTCAACTCACTGCCTGCTGTGTTCCTGAGAGGTAGGGTCTAAGACTTACCACAGTGACCAGTTGTCTATAGACAAGTGGTTAGTCAGGTAATTCTCTATCACTTTACATACTTTGTTACTATTATTATTATTATTATTATCATTATAATTATTATTATTATATTTTAGGGAAGAGTCTACAGGGTGTTCAGGTCTCACTACTACATCGGACTTGTAGTGATCCGCCTGCTTACAGCTTCCCAAGTGCTGGGATGACAGGCGCACCCCGCCATGCCTAGTCTCAATTGCTATCTCAGCATGCCCCAGGGCCAACATGGCAGGCCTGGGGATCAAACCACCAGCCCTAACTCTGCTGAGTTATTTGGCTGGCCCTTTGTCACTATTATTGTATTACATAAAAAATGCTAACAGCTGAAATTACTTTGATTAATAGAACACTTGGAAGACAACTTCGATGTATTTTTCAAGAATGAAATGTGTCATGTCATTCTTATAGCAATCATACCAAAAAAGATTTTATGGGGAAATAAATGGAAAGAAAAAGTGAAACGTGTACCTTGTTCAGAGTTATCATAACTTATTAATGACTGAGTGCTGATTCATATCCCAGATCTGACCAGGGGCCAATGAAGGAACCAGTAGAACCATACTCATAGTTCACAACTCATATTTTAAGTCCACAGGCATTAAAAATGTAACATAATTTCTGAGCTCATAATAATGAAATCCAATAGCTTTTCTTTTTAGAAATTGCATATTTTGTACAATTACAGGAATGTGTGAGCATTTATGACTAGTGTGTTTATCAGTTTAAAATTTAGGTTGTCTATTAGGAAGCAAAATTTTACAAATGATTATACTGTTGAAAAACAAGACCGTGGTTATGCATCATTTGTAGCAAAAGATAATGCATAAGCATTTTAAGAGTTTTGGAAAGAATAAAAATAGTAAGGTACAAGAAAAGTTGTATATACAGGAAGATTCTCATCAATTCTCTCTTTGAGTCATAATTGCCTGCTCTAATCCTTTCTTCCATAGTTTAATGAAAGAAAAACATTTTGGGGAGCAGAAACAAACTATCAGTTTCTACAAAACCTTTGATGATAGTCAAATAATTCTTAGTGAATGAGTAGACATATTTCCCTACCAAAAGATGGGAGCTTCAACCAACCCGTTAGAATAGCATTAGATAAGGCTTTCATAGACCAGAGCCAGGGAAAAACCTGGCTTCTCTGATTGCCACTGTGTTTAAAACAACAGAAGAATGGAAAGGGCAAGAAAAATAAAGTCCCCAACAAGCTGACCCCTGCCATTTTGGGCAGATAAAAGAAGATAATGCCCATGTAAGCTTCGCGTGGCATTTGGATTCACAGCACACCCTTCTATTCTTATGTTAATTTATTGTGCATAAATCAGAAACAACTAATTAAGAAAGAAATATTTAATTTTGACATGTTCTTTGAACTGCAGTTCCATCTGGTTCTGTTTAAATAGTGAAATCTGCCATCGTTGTTAAAATTGGCAAGGAATAAGAGGGGCTCTGTCTGCAGGTTACTACTGGAGCATTTCCAACCGAGAAGTTTCCTGAATCCAGCTACCCAGACCCTTCCAGAATGGAAGCCATAAAGGCCAAGTGTGGAGGAGAAGAAGGATGTTCTAGGGTGAACCTCCTTCCCTGGCCAACATTCCTCATGGTGATGGACACAGCACAAGGCTCTGAACGACCACAGTCCATAGCAATACACAGACCATGATGCCCTGTCAGAAAACACTCATCTTATTTTATGAAACACATTCAAGATAAATATTAAAAAACATTTTTTCTCCCTAGATATAAGTATATTCAGAAAAAAAACCAGACTAATATTCCATTTTCAGGTCCTCTCTTAGCACACCTGTAAAATCTGGATACCAGAACACAATCCATTTTCATAACCAAGAGAGAGAAAATGACATAACATTGGGGCCTCTATGTACTCTAGGATGCAAGAGCTCAGTGTGGAAGGCAACTGGAAACTTTCATGGAAGTTAAAGAGAAAGACTGATTAAGTTCTAATGGCTTAGAAAAGACTACTTAAAATAATTTCATGCCAACCAGTGAGATCTTTTCTACCTCAAAATAAAGATGCTTCAATGTCATGTGAACTAGCGGATGGGTACCTCAGAATCCTTTATTTCTAGTTTTTAGTTTTTCCTGTATTTTAGGGAATAGTCTATATGGTGTTCACGGTCTCACTACTAGGTCAGACTCACAGTGATCCTCCTGTTTATAGTCTCCTAAGTGCTGGGATTACAGGCATGCACCACCACGCCCAGTCTCATGGCAGTCTCAGTGCACCTGGGGGTGGGGCCGGCATGGCAGGCCCTCAGAAATCTCTTATAGCATGGTCAGAAAATGACATTTCAATAGACTTCTATTCGAACTAAGACACTCAGGAACTCTGGTTGGATGATAAGAGGTCCACAGACTTAATGCTTTCAATGAGCATTTTTTGAATGCCTACTTGTAAGTTTCATTTAATTTAAAATCTGAACTTAATCCTTTGATCTGGAAAGAGGACAAGTACTCAGAACAGGACAAATATAATCCCTGGGAACTTGGCTCACAATTTAACTTAAAAGCTTCATAATAAAAATTGCCTAACTCTATAATTAGATGTAAGTAAGATAAGCTGGTTGCTGCTGCAATGTAGGGTGATTACAGAGAATGCACTGTATATTTCAAAAAGCTAAACTGAAGGATTTTTTAATGTTTTCACTGTACAGGCATGATAAATATTTGAGGAGCTAGATATGTTTACCCTGATATAAATATTATAACATATACATGCACTGAACCATCACATGCTAGCTCATTAATATGTACAATTTTTTTACATTTTTATGTCAGTTAAAATATTTTTTAAAATTGCCTAACTAGAATTTTTGAACAGAGAAAAATAAGTATGTGCCAATTCTAAAATGATTCTAACAAGGCTTAATGCTATACAAAAGGGATGCACATCTCCCAGTCCAAGGCAAAGATAGGGTGTGTGCTCTTGCGGACTGGGTTTCCTTAAGGAGTGAGAAAGCACTTGATCCAGGGAGGTCATGGGTGGTCACTGCCCTGACACCAATGGAAACCAGGAAGGCCTTCTAGTAAAAGCCTAGATGGCAGAAACTGCCTGGGGTGGGCCTGCGCAAGCTTCTAGTCAAGAGTGGCTGAGGCAGTTGGCTGTACAGAGCCGCTCTGTATGTCTCTTAAGGTAGTCACTTTAGGCATGTGTGCTCTGGTTCTGGCACCGCCCCTGCCCAAACAGAGTGCATGGTAATAGCAGAGTGGAAGAAAGCCATCCTAGATGCCATTGGGCAGCACAGCTCACTCTGCCTGCACATCATTTTAGGAGGATTGTTTGATGATGTAGGTAAAATACTGATCAGTATTATGAAAAATTTCTTTGGGGCAGCCCTTATGTGGCAGGCATCATGCTAAGTGCTAAATTTCTTTCTCTTTTGTTCTTTCTTCTTTTGTTTTGGTTTTCTTGCCTTTTCAGTAGCTTTGTTACACACATGTGCTGCAGCATCCAGAAATTAAGTGCTGAGTTTCTTTACCCACTGTCTCCTTCAGTACTTACCCCAGGGTTTGTAGATGAGGAGACTGAGAGATAGACCAAAGAAGACCCTTGCTTAGATGCCAGCAATGAACACACCATCCAGGCACACACTCCTATGTCAACAGGACATATCATACTGTCCTGAGGTGTGGTCACGTGTCTCCCCAGGTGGCCAAGCCACACATGCAGAATTAAACTGAAGGATGTCAAGCATTCAGAATAAGATGCCTGATTCATTCAATGCAATACACAATATTTATGCATGCCAGGCTCAGGAGGCACATGGGACTATCTGGCAATAATGAAATCAGACAAAGTGAAAGTGCCACTCCAGCCACCAATGAGGTACTATGGGAAGAAAGCATAATAAGTTTGTAGAAGGCAGTAGGAAGAGCTTTAGGTGATTCCAACCATTCAAATTGCACTTCATAGGATGGGATAAAGCTTTGGCAGAGCAAGCAGCCAGCACTGATGAGCTAATGGCAGAAGTCCCATTCAATTGCCTACATCAGAAAATATTGGATGTGATGAATATTCCTTTCTAGCTCAAATGTATTGGAAAACTTTTGTAGAGGGGAAAGGTAAGTGTCCTTCCTTCTCCTAATACCCTCTACACACACACACACACACACACACACACACACACACACACAGCCTCACACAGTCTCTCTCTCTCTCTCTCTCACACACACACACATACACACACACACACACACACAAGCACACATGCACATGCATGTACATTCCCCGTTTTCTTGCCCTTTCTGTGGTCTGAAGGGCTTGGCCTTGAACTGTGTGGTGACAGAGCAACAACAGAATCTTCACTGTAATTAAACTCGTTGTTTAGGTAAGTCTGGTATAATGTGTGTTTGTGCTGCCTCTGGGGATCCAGGAATTCCAGGAAACTATACTAACTCCAGCTGTGGGTATCAGAGAGACTTTCTTTCTCCAGCCCAGTGGCAAATTCAGAGGATTAACTTGGTCTTATGTCAATGCTGAAAAGGACACATTTCAGTGAAACAGCACAAAAAACTCTGTGAAGTTTTCCTGGGGGATTTCTCTGCTGTCAAATCACACTACGGGCTCCTCCAATATTTAAAAAGAAGTTGGTGAATTAAGAACATGAGCTTACAGTGATAGGTACCTGCATATCTATCCCAGTGAGGAGGAAATGGAATGACTGGCAATAATTCATTTATAACACAAATAAGTGCCAGGGGCTCAGGTGGAAGGGAGGGAGGCTGTAAGATTCTTGTTCAATGGTCAGTGAGGAAAAGTCAAGCAGACAATAAATCTGCTTGACTTGATAAATCACGAGGTGAGCAAAGTGCACTGAAAGTACCCCACTAACCCTCATCTGCAGGGAGAACTTGGATGGTACAGCCAGTGTGTGGGGCCAAACATCAGAAACCCCAGAAGTGACTCTGAAGTACTGACATGGATAAGCTGGAGGATGGCAGGCCAGTTACTTCAATCTACTTCGAGCTGCAGTTTTCTTCTGTCTCCAACAGAAGAAAGTGCTTGGAGCATTTAGTTGCTTCTTATAGTTATCGAAAAGACAACATTGATGCATATATGACAACACACATTTACCATTAGAATTTACCTAGCTCCACATATCCATAATCCTTAGAAAATGCATCATTAAGGTCTGTTGAATTTAAATTCAATGCTGGGTGAAGTTCCAGCATTGCTGGCAACCTCTGAAACTCCTTTCCTCCAAGTGAACTGCAACTGCCCATCATTAAAGTCCGTACCAAAGTGTTGGTACAACTAATTCACATTCTTAAACGAGGAATGTGATTCTTTTTACCCTGGTATTTCTTATTGCAAATAGTATAATTGGTCATAAAATTCCTTTTGAAAAGTTCACTCCTTCAAACTAGAGTCTCACTGAATTTTCTTGTTCAAGTCCACTCTGTGTGAAGTATTCACCTTAATTTATTTCTCTAATGACCTCTCATTAACTTAGTATCTCTTTTCCTGAAAGTTATTCCACAGGGCAGCCGAGTTTAAATAATTTTCTTGTTACATCTACTAATAGTTCCAAAGACCTCACTCCGGCTTCTTCTCCACCTCATTTTAGCACTAAGTTGATTGCAAGCATGACTTTCATGGGATGTTTGTTTATCTGGGACCTAAGATTTCTTCCATATCTCTTGTTGTTTTCCTGCAAAACTTAGCAACATCAGAATCTCACTGCACCACTAGAGGCAAGGCACTAATGAGTTATTATGGTTGGGTTACTGCGGTTTTATCTAGTTCACACATTATTACTTTAGCCTGTTGGAGCTATACGTGTTTGTGGCTAGGAAATGAATGGAAATCTGAGGCCACTTGAGCTCTCTCTCTGTGTTTGTCTCCTGACCCTGAGAAGCAACCACAGCCACAGGCCTCAGGCAAAGCACTAGACCAGAGCATGAGCGGTATTGCACAGTACCAATGCACGACTCTGATGGTCTTCCAGTCACTAGGCGATCAAGAGTTTTCAAACCTAAGAGACCAAGAAAATATCAAGAGGCAGGTAAAATGCCTTTCTGTTTCAAAAGCTATTCTTTCACTCTCCCAAAATGTTTTATCGCCAGTGTGATGGTTCCTAAGTAAACACACATTTCTACTCAGCATCTGCCTATTCCAGCACAAATATCTTGTTGATTATTAGTTCTGCAGTAAGTCATGCCTTTAACTCTTCTCCCTTCTCCTGAAAACTTGGTTTCAAAAATAAACACAAGGGTGAATTTCTGGAAACTAAAGACTTACAGATGGGGCGATGGTCTACATCAGCCAGTTCACCTATAAACTTTGGCAACATCCTTTTCCATGGGTGTTCCATGTATTTCTCAGACATCAAGGTGAGCCTTTCCAGGTAAAGAGAGTTTTATATGCTGATGGCAAATCTTTAAGTCCACGTGTCCGCAGAAACTCCTCTGCCTGGCATTAAAAGTCTGTAAGGAGCTGATGGACTACAGAGATGAAAGCTGGCCGCCCACCGAAGGTTATAAGGAAAGCTACCCTGGAGACAGGAAAGAAGAGAAAGTGCAGGCAGCCCAGGTACAGCTGGTTGTCAGAAATCATTTGTAAACAGCTTGTCTCTGAGCGGATGCCAATCATTCCTGGGAGCAGATGAAATAAACTTCGTGATTTAATATTTGGTCAACTGCATGTTCCCTGTTTTGTATCCAGACAGTATAAACCGATTCTGTTTTTAAAATGTCATGTGTAGAAGGGATGAGGAAAGCCTTGGGAAAATGCATATTCAAAGAACTACTCTGTGAGAGAGCCATTTCTGATTGGAATCCACCATTTAGTGTCCATGGTTTTCAACAGAGCCAATGTCAGCCTGAGACAGGAAAAAGGAACAATTCATGTGGAACTTCATGGTTGGAGGTGCTAAATGAAAACAAGGAAGGAAGAGGTGCTCTGCAGTGAGCTGTGTGACTAGATACCGCCAACACAAAGTGAGGGCCAGTGTGTGGTGCCGTTCTGTGCTCTGAAGGCCATGGCCCTCTATCAGTGGTCACAGCTATGAACTGTTTTCACATTCTGAAAAATAATCCATTTTACTAATTTCATGCATAGCAGCCCAAGTCACATGATGGTAAAATGCCTGTGTGTGACCCCTTGCAAAGCAGAGGAGCACTAGTGCAGATGTCACACTAAGCACATCTTACTCTTCCTCTC
Source organism: Ctenomys sociabilis (assembly GCA_004027165.1). Taxonomy (NCBI): domain Eukaryota; kingdom Metazoa; phylum Chordata; class Mammalia; order Rodentia; family Ctenomyidae; genus Ctenomys; species Ctenomys sociabilis. The sequence continues at coordinate 56,085 of PVKA01003434.1, forward strand.
CTAGCACTGCCTAGTGTCCTTAACACAAAAGAATGGTGACTTCCGTTCAGTCATTCTTAGCACGTGGTCGGATACATCCATGCCAATCACATGCTTTGCGGTGGCAAAAATGAACTGTCTCTTGGAGGACGTGGTCATGCTGTTCTGTGGACCTGTGGTCAGTGGGGTTGGACAAGAGGCTTCTTGGTGGCAAACAGAGCAAAGCTGGGCACATATGCTGAGAAAAGTATCCTTTCCATACAAGCATGCTAGTTATGGATTAAAGTATACCACTTTGCATAGCTTTTATAAAACTTTCAAGATTTAAAAAGAAATGCAACATTCAATTCTTAAGCTGTTTGAATTATCTTTGATAGAACAATTTTAACTGAGATGAACCTTACAGGAGAAACGTAAGTGTTTAAAAAGCGGACATTGTAATGAAAGGTAAGTAGATCAACAGATGCTCACCGAAACTCATTTAGAGAGCAGCACTGCTCCCTTGCCCAGAGCCCCAGGGCCTTGTACAACAGCAGTCCAAGATCAGAGCTAAATCTCTACATATACAACTGGAGGCCCAAAATCCTTGTGCTGCTTCCTTTTCCTTTTTAAAAATGTATTTAGTACAGGGTCTACAGGGTCTCACTATATAGACTGGACTCGTAGTGATTCTCCTGTTTTAAGCCTCCTGACCACTGGGATGATAGGCCCACACCACCATGCCCAGTCTCAATCGCCATCTAAGAGCATCCTAGGGATGGGGCCGGAGCAGCACACCAGGGATTGAACCCCTGCTGCTGCACTCTGCCTAAGCAGGCGCTTTATAGTCTCCTGAGCTATTTGGCTAGCCTGCATCTTGTTGTCCTACTTCCTGAATGACACAGGGATGCCCAGAGGGAGGTCATGTAAGATGCTTCCCATGTTTGTCTTGATATATAGTATTTCTCTACTTATGAGTAATTTATTGCAAATATATTAAATGAACAAGAGTATTGATTTTTTTTCAGATGGCATATAATTGTTAATTAAGCGGATTCTTTTTAAGTAAATAACACCCAAGCAATATTTGGAAACATCTGTTAAAGCAGAAGCAATTATATAATACATGCTCTAAAATGTTGCTGATTGAGAGTAGTATGACTAATATGGATTTTAAAAATCCATTTAAATAACCAAATCTTAGAGGATATATGCTATATCTTCACTGGGTTAAAATTAGAAACTTAAAAGTTATTTGCTTTTCTTCCCATAAAGTCCACATACCTCCTGAAACACAACTTTTTTTTCATCAATATTTCACATTTTATATGGTTTTCTAACTTCTTCTCATTATCAGGACTGAGCTCAGCAGCTAGACCTAAGCCAGGCACAACTGGAGTACTTTTTCTCCCTAGAAAGTTGATATTTCATTTCCAGATCTTCCAACTTAAGGCTCTGTCAGACTTCTTGGTCCTGTAGACACTGACCTATGCCCCTGGAAAAGGGGGGAGGGGCTCGGTCTTTCTGACTTCTGTGCTGAGAAAACCGTAACGACTTCCTGCAAACAGTTGGATTCCTGGCAATGCTTTTTCTCCTTCATTTTTCTGGGTCATCTTCCAGCTTATAAAATGTTCAGAGCTGAAGATGATATTTGTCTTTTTAAGGAAGGAAAAAAGATTGGGTATTGGCATAACTTGAAGGTGTGAAGTATCTGTCTTATTACGTAAGCTCCTGCCTTACCAAAGTTTCCTTCAAAGACTGAAAAGACATGAGACAGGATCTGTCAGGGCTCCGTCTTGCCCCTTGTGGGCTGCACCTCCCTGCAAGCCAGTAAAAAGAAATTGCAAAAAAAACATTAGGAGCCTTAAATTTAAAGACACAATCCAGAAATGGGCATCCACTTCTCAGAGGACGAAATTAAAGAAGCGAATAAATAAATACGCTCCACATCACTAGTCATCAGTGAAATGCAAATTAAAACAACACTGAATTACCATCTCACCCAGAAAGAATGGCTATCATAAAGAAATCAACCAACAACAAGTGTTGGAGAGGGTGTGGGAAAAAAGGGAACCCTTCTCCACTGCTGGTGAGAATGTAGACTGGTTCAACCATTATGGAAATCAGTGTGGAGACTCCTTAAGAAACTAGGACTGGAAATCCCATTCCAGTCAGCTATCCCCCTGTTGGGAATTTTCTCAGAGGAATTGAAAACATCATATCATAGTGATATATGTGTACCTATGTTTATAGCAGCACAATTTGTGATAGCCAAAACTTGGAAACAACCAAGATGCCTGTCATATGAGGAAGGGTTGAAAAAGATGTGGTATTTTTATACAATGGAGTATTACTCAGCTGTAAAGAATGATAAACTCAAAGCCTTCATATTTAAGTGATGCCACTTGAAGATACACTCATAAGTGAAATAAACCAGACCTACATGTAAATATTGTATAGTCTCTCTATTATAAGAACTCAAAAGAAGAAATACGAATATAAAGATATAACACAATTCAAAGGAAAGCAAGAACTTGAGGATTGAACAATGAGGAGAGGGCAAGGAGAAAAGCTGGGAAACATGACAGGGGCAAAGCCATATATTTATATACACAAGATGGGTAAGGCAATGATCCTGAGAAACATCAGCAAGTTTTTGAAACTAGCAGTCAATTGGTAGAATTCTCACCCTGACTATACATGCTGATACCTGTGAACTAAGCAACTGCACTGAAGATAGCAATGTGTAATAGAAGGGTCATGCTTGGGATATCTGTCATTCTGGTCTTCTAAATACGTACTTCTTGTTGTGACATACCAATTATTACCATAGTGTCTCTCAAGTAAACATTTTTTTTTTCCTTTTTTAAGTAAAGGGTAATAAATGAGAAAAAGACACAAGAAAAAAACAATAGGCCCCCCTGGTGAAATTCTGACATGAAATCCTCTGTTAATCTACCTGGTGAAGCCAACCCAAACTATTATTTAATCTAAGGAAAAACTTTTAAATGGAAAAAATTGCTATGTACTATGTTTCATGATTATCAATAATATTTAAAATGAATTCCAGCTCTGCTCCATATATTTATATTTTCATCTTGGATGAGCTCAGGAGCACTAGAGCACATTCATTTTTAATAGAATCATGAAATCTTAAATGCTTGAGAGGACCCAAGAAGCCTCCCATCCAATCACCCACCCCCTGAAGAATTCCATCGATAGCTGTCTCAGGCTTACTAAAAGAATAAAAGAGCTTCCTTTTTTTTTCTAAATCCATAAAATGTAGTTTAGTTTAAAGCTTTAGAACTGTAAGAAACAATAAACTGGTAGAATTAAGACATCATTCTCCCTAAGGAAGAGAATCAGGAGAACATCGTCAATACAGTTTTAACCCCTGATGGCAATGACAGCTGAGAGAAAGAATGCACGAATCACTTGAACAAGTGCATGTGTGATCATTCTGAGTCATAATATGTGCAATTAGTCTCAAATGCTTACTCTGTTCAATACTTAGAAATGTAAAAGCATAATGTATTTTATTACTATTACGATTTATAGAGCATTTTTAAATTTAATCTACTTTCCTCTCTTTATTTGAATCTACAATTGAATGAGATTAGATGGCAAAGGGAGGGGAGAGGAGACTGGAGAAAGACATAGTCTTTTTGCCCTTACAGTCGCCTTCTCGTGTGTGTGTGTGTGTGTGTGTGTGTGTGTGTGTGTGTGCATGCTGGTATGTGCATGTGTGTCACTTTAAGTCTGCATCCTAAACTGCTATGCTGATGGGGATTAAAACTGCCATTTTGCTGTGACGTTTTCACGTGGTACATTCATTAAATGGGTACAACACCCAGACCTAGAGTTCCCATCCACACCTGGAGACAGATGCTGTGGATGAGCCAGAGGTTTCAAAGGATGGGTCCTAGAACTTCTGAAGAGCACACATTTCTTGTTCTGGAGTTTTCTAACTACAATATGAAAGTTATTTAAAGCTTTCAATTGGGAGTGGGTGTGTTATATTACATGCTGTGTAAACGTGTCCATTGCTCCTAAATGTGAACATTTAATGCACTCTGTAAAAGGTACAATTATTACCATAGGGACAGAAATCAACAAACCCCACCAAAGGAATTTCTTCTAACTGCTATCATAAAATCTGAGCATGTTATGGATTTCATTAACATTTTACTCCCTGAGGATTCCCAATTGTATAATAACAGAAGTCCTTTAAATTTTAAATACCACAGACAGGAACAGCCTTTCACCCAAAACAGATGTGAAATCATCCCCCTTGCCTTCTTATTGGTCCACAGATTTGAAACTAGCTGGTAATTGATAGCTCTTAATGTGTTGTTGTTTAGTTTATAGAAATGGAAACTTAATATTATTTTTCCCATGAAAAGATACGTTAATAAGGCATAGACAGGCTTTTCCACCACACTTCCTTATTCTTGATTACATTTGAAGTTAAACAACAAGAACCACAATAAATCTTTGATTTACATACTCATGAAAACTCAAATAGGAAAGCCTAAGTCAGACACAACATTCGCATGTGGAGGAGCTAATTTCAGTCTTAATTTGCCTCAATCTCGCTCCTGACGGCTGCAATTTTATCCTTGTGTTTCCTTCCCTGCATCCCATCCTTATCTCTGTGCATTTTGAGTCTGGTTATGCAGTTGTCTGAAATAACATCTGTATTTATTTGGCTAAAGACAATTCACTTTTAAAAGCTAAAAATAGTGAAACTTAACATAAATAAACAGGGAAGTTTATGATGCAATTTTCCTGCATACAGTAAACAATTACATCCGTATTTTTGAACAACAAAAGGTCTATGATTCTGCTCAAATAATAGCGACAAGTGGCTGGGAGGCAACACATTACTTGAGTTAAGATGCTTTTTCATTGAAAGGACTAAACAGTGTGATTATTTAAAAATGAGTAGAGGACTAAAGTGTCTTCTACACCACTGATTTTAAATTGGGAGTGCTTTCCCCCAAGCAGTGGACATTATAAGTAAAAATGGAAAAGCAGGAGACATACTTGGTAGCCTTAACTTGTGTGAGTTAGAATAGATACTACTGGCTTCTGTTGGGTAGGGGCCAGGAATGCTGGTAAACAGCCCACAGTGAACAGGACAAAACCTCATGGGTAGGGGTTGTTCGTCGCTACAGATGAGCATTGTCTAGGCCACAGATGCACTCCAGACACCACCCAAGGGCTGTCCACCTTGTAGGTGCTGCAGTGGTTGTCTGCTGTCATGTACCCAAATAGCAGCCAAGTTAGGAGAGGCTGGGAATGAACCCTGCTGACCAGACTTCAAGCTACCACCCTCAAAAAGCACCCAAATTGATTGTCAACACTCAGAACCAGGGCATCAAAGATCCAGATCAAGTTTTGCCATTAATTTGCTATGTGGTCTTGCAAATCACTTAACCTTGGAATCCATGTAAAGTAAGAAACTTAGACATAGAATAAAAAGAAACCGAAACTGTATACAAAATGGAATGTTCATGCTACAAGATTATTTTTAGGCATATTTCTATCTAAACAGTTGTGGTTCATTAATACTGTCTTCAAATGTTTCACATTTTCTCTACAGTATGTTGACATGAAATACTAATTAGTAAAACCATTTGATTTTTGAAAACAAAGTTAAATAGCTAATTTAATTAAAAGAGTTAAAATCATCTTGGTAATTTTGATATGCCAAAAAAAACTGACCAAGAATATCCAAATAATTATCTCTTGCTTATGCGTCTTCTTTTTGCAGATCAAATGCTCCTTTAAATAAAAGCCTCACCTGGAAATCTAGACAACTGGTAGAAAACATTATGCAATGTAACATCCATTGTCGAATTTCTATTATTTTGTGTAGTGAAATTCTGTATCATTTCTAACGTTTTCTTTTTTACTACTCTGTATTTGCTTCAAAAAATAATAAAAAGCATTAAAAGCTCAAAATTTCACTCTTTTCTATGTATTTCTTCCAAATGATGGAAATGTAAATGGCCAAGGTCTCAGAGGAAGTATTAGAAAAAATGGCTCTGGAGATGGAATCTTCTGGAATCCTAGTTTCCTGAATGGAAACCCAGTCACAAGTGACACAGCTGGGACATGCCAAGGGGAAGGAGGATGTAAAGCTTTTATTTTATGAAGGAAACACAGAATCTATGAAGTGAACCTAGAATCAGGGTAAGACAACTTAAGACTCACCTCAGGGTGTTTTGTAAAACAAATTATATATCATCCAGATAAATGTTTTTGCTAAAACAGCAAGTTGCCGTGTTAATATTAGTTGCAACACACACACACACACACACACACACACACACACACACTCACACAACATACACACTCACACCTGGAATACACATTTGATTGAACAGCTGTATTTTCCCTAAATTTGCCAACACTATATTTTGCATCTTCCACATTTGGGTAATCTAGTGAGCTATTTTTGTCAATTTTATAGTTACAGATTTATAAAGTATCATTTTATTGTAATTTCAGCAATTTACTAATGATCTGAATGAGTTAATGTACCCTCTAAAGTATCTGGTTTATAAACACAGAGTGTTTATAATTAGTATAACCTGCCTCTATATATGTTCTGGATTAGTAAATTTAGCAGATGGAATTGATTTTGAATTCAGCATTTCAGAGTCTAAACCTGCCAGAAACAGGCAATTTTGTGAAAAAAAAAAAAATCGAAACTTCACAGACGATAGCTGCTTCACACTAAGTGCATTAGTATTAGAAAACAAAAGATTTCTGTAGAAAGTATAAAAGGAAAGAAAATACTTTATGAAACTTGTTAAAATAAATGACATTCAATAACGTTCAGGTAAGTTACTTTCTACTTTCATTTTAGTAGGTACTTTGAAGATTTAAAAAAAGTTTCACGTGAAAAAAATTCTTGCAATCCACTCTTTCCCATCTAAAATACGATACAAATGTATAAAAATATTACTATGTAGGTTATGAGCCTTTCGTTCCATTTGGCACTAAAGGAGGTCAAGCTGGCCCCTTTTTAGCCCTTGAAATGAAGTCCATGCTTCTAAATCATCTCTGTTCTCCAACCTCCACAAATCCTAACTGGCAGCTCAAGATTCTATTGCTGCTGGTGGCAGCAACCCACAGCTCTGGGTGGGGGAGGGGGCAACATGGGGGAACTATGCAGAAGCCCCTCGACCAGAGGCTCGACCCTGGAGCTAAAGGAGTGAAAGCCTCCTCTGTTACCCACCAGACCTTACTATACTGCTAGGCTTCAACATTTTATTCCCAGTGGCAGCAAAGCGTATCTTCAGCACACTGCAGTCGCAAGGGACGGTGGTGAATGGCCCAGACAGAGTGGCTGAGAGCACCACCACGGCTCTGTGTTGGCTCCAACCACAAAAGGTGTCTGGATTTCCCCTCCAGGGCCCTGGCCTCGCCCTCCAAGCATGAGGGAGGAAGTCCACATCAACTGTGTAAGACTGAAATTGCCCACAGGATGTGTGTCTTCTCCAAATTGGGGCTTTGGTAAACCATTTTAACCTCTCTGGACTTTCATTGTCTCCTAAGGTGAGAATCTCTGGTCTACTTATCATCTAAAGCTCAAATTTATTTAAAAATAAGGTGATTTTATAGAGGTAAGTATTGTAAACATTAAATTGTACTGTCAGAACATGCCTCACAAGTAATTTTGGAATCCATGTAACATGCTAAAGTCTACTTAGGAAGTGGAGTTTCGTAGCTTATGCCTGTAACCCCAACACTTGGGAGGCTGAGGCAGGAGGATCACTGCAAGTTTGAGGCTAGTCTGGGCTACAAAGTGAGTTCAAGGTCTGTCTGAATTGCATACTGAGACACTGTCTCAAAAAGACAAAAAAAAAAATGACATTAAAACAAAATAAAGATTTTAACAATAAAATAAAACCAAGTCTACTTGGATTGGACCAGCCACAGTGTCAGTGTCTAGGGAGAGTAGTTCCTTTTTTGGATGGTGCTGCAGGAGGTGCACATGATGTGTGTGTTGCTGTGGGTGAGCCTGCATCAGCTCCACCTATGTCCCTGCTGTCCTCAGGGCTTCTGCTCCTGTTCTCAAAGTTCCTTCAGGGAAAAAAATGAGGAAGATTTTAATATTAATTGAGAAGCACATATCAGGGGAAAGGAAAGCATGAAAACAAGTTTCCTCAAAGAGTCGGCTCTAGTTCCTTGCTTCTGGAACTTTCCTTCTCTTTAAACTTCAGAATGAATGTCTGTACTACCAAATGCAATGGAGCGAGAAGGGCTGTTTGCTTCAGGGGCTCGATGGTGCTTTCTTACAACCACAGACTTTTCCAGGCGTGTTTCCTTCTTCGGTATGAGTACTCCATAAAGGGGCTGATTTACTAAACCAAATAGGTTGTGGTAGGGCAGGCTGTGGCTTTCTACTCCTCTGGGATAAGTGGAGGCATAAATAAACTAGTACCATTTTTTTTCCCACAGGAAAACAATGCCCTCAAATTTGGAGAACAGCTAAATTTCAGCCTGAGTGAATTTGTCAAATAATTCCATGTCTGAAGTCACTGGACAGCAGGGTAATCGATGAGTCTCTGGTGCCACTTTTACTCCTCCAGACCCACAGAGTCACATCCCACCCAGGCACTGCATCTCTTATCTTAATATTTTTTTCTGTCTCCTGGTATTTTAATCAGGGAAAAGTCACAGTTGTTTTGAGGAAAGTGCTCCCAAGAGCTTTAATTAAAGCTGGAAGGATAAATCTGTTTACAGTGTGGTGAACACTATCATTAATAAAACATTGGAATAATTAACAAATTAAATTCTGCTTTGTGTGTGAGTGCATACATTTAGGATCTATGAGGACATGTCTGCCAGAACAGATAAAATATGTGTGTACTTTGTAAGAGAAGAAAAGAAAAGTGGAGTGAATCTCACTGCGATGTACAACATCAGAGTTAAGGCTATATTGTCTTATAGGGAAAAAAGCTCAGTTTCAGTGAGCTTAATGTGTAATCGCTAACCATGTGCTTGTAAGAATTTTTACTGTACCATAGACTATTTGCTCTGATTATTCCACTAGAAACACAGGAAGAACAGAGAAAATGATAACAAGATAAGCAGCTCAAGAACACAAAACACAGAATGGAATACTTGGGGAAACATGAGCAAAATTCATAGTGTGATGAACTCTGCTCATTGGCAATTGAGAGTTTTGAGCTGCTTGGGCTATTTATTAAGCAGCCTTCTGAGCAGGATGTGGCTGTGTGCAAACCCTCAGATGGGGACTTCCCTTTCTGCTTCTTCTGACCAAAGGGCTCCTTGACTTGTTTTTGAGCTTCCTGGCAGACAGCAGATCTTACAGGAAGCGCCAGTGTGGACCTTTGCGTCCAGCGCTAATGATGCATTGTTTTTTTTTATGTCACTCAGTAATTTCCTAGGGAAAACAATGAGAACCAAAGACGGTTCCTGTCTTGAAGGAAAATCAACTTCCAAAGTTGCCTTATTAATTTAGCATATGTAAGTATTTGTCCTCGTTGCTACAGCAACGTGTTTTGTGGGGTAGGCTTCATGCAAAATGGGAAAAAGCTGAAACAGAAAACAAATGTCATCTGCATAGTTGGGTGCATAAAAATAGAAATGTGTGTGTACTGACGTTCCTATGATTAGAGGTATGCGCCTCTTGGCCTCAGTCTAAATTATGCTGCACTTGTCGGTTAATTTATAAAACATCTAGCCAATGAAAACAACCAGCCAACCACTTCTAAGGAGCTTCAGAAAAGCTGGAAACACAGGAAATTATTCATAATTAGTGGTTGTGGGTGTTAACAGTTCCCACCACCTACACATCACTGCAAGCATGTAAATGAGCCTCCCGAGCTCCAAGAGGAGGAAAAGATAATTTCACCTCAAGCTGAACAAAAACTGAGCTTTGGTGCCAGCCACACTTGGTGACAGAGCATTGAGGAGCAAGCTCCCCACGTCCTAGATTTAGAAACAGTCGAGACTGGGTGAACCTCAGTGTGAGCCTCCTCTGCAACAGCAACAGTGTGGAGGGAGGGCGTGGTGTTTATAAGATTGGGTTGATAATGAATCATAAAGACACTGCAGGCTGGAGGCTGGTGCTGGGTTCCAACAGACCTTATTTCAAAGTCTGGATACTGTGAGCTTGACTGAGTATTTTGAAAATTCTCGGAAACCTGCATCTTCATTATTAAAATGAAGATTATTGTACCTTCTTCCCAGGAATTACAGTAAAGGTTAAATAAAAAAAAATATGAAGCTCAGTGTGGTGGTGCGTGCCTGCACTCACATTCAGGAGGCTAAGGCAACAGGACTGCTGTGAGTTCGAAGGCAGGTTGGGCTACCTAGTGAGTTTAGGACCATCCTGAACTACCTAGTGAGAGACCCTGACTCAAAAAAAAGCAGCCCTTAGGCTGAGAAGATAACTCAGGGGCTTAAGCACCTGCCTGGAAAGCACAAGGACCCGAGTTTGACCCCGGTACCACGTGCCGTGCTGGCCACTGAAACTGGCCACGGTGGCACACACCAGTAATCCCACGCTGAGACAGGAGGACCACCACAAGTTTGAGATGTGTAGCAAGACCCTGTACCAAATAAATAAACAAACAAATAAATACTAAAAGAAATTTAAAAGGAGCAGCCCCCCCCCAAAGTTACACATGTAGTACAGGTTGGGCTATCTATTGAACATGCCATAGATGGTGAGCAATCTGCGAACGGCCTAGTCAACACTCACAGTCACCACGGTTCTCTGGCACTCTTCCAGCTGCTGCAGCACAGGCCAGTAGCACTCCAGCTACCCTGGGGTTGAGTGTGGATGGCTGGTTTGTGACAACAGTGACATGTGGGTAGCCAGTGTGGTTATCCAGCCTCTTTCTCCTGCTGCCTGGTGACACCGTCATTTCTGAGCATGCCCCTTTCCTCAGCCAGTTCTATGTGTGACACCCTGTGGAGCACATCTCCAGTTGGCCCAGTGACGGAGTAGCACAAATGAGAAGGAAAGCCTTTTCTGAGGGGCTGGACTGCCTTGTTCTCCTTACCATGCTGTCTCACTGGCACCAAGGGTGGCCGGTGTGAGATTTTTTCTTCTTCCTGCAGCAATCTCAAATTGCATCTCACCCTGAAGAATGATGTAAAATTCTGTCCTGTTGACAGATGCTTTGAGAGAGCCCATTTAGTCTCCATGTTCTGACGGACACAGAATTGCCTTGCACGGAAGAATTGCTATCACTGCAATTTCAGAACTCTTGCAAGACCACCGGTCCTACTTTATTGAGTGCTCTATGCTTCACCAGGAATAGGATTGCATTACCATGCAAAGGTGCTTAGCACTGCAAAATACCCGCGGTCCTCTGGAGGCGCATCTGTCAATCACACTGAACTGCTCCCTGGTTTGGGGGTGAGGAGAACTAAGTTCCAAGAGCTATTTTGACACAGGCAAATTCATTTCATTTCTGACTTAATCTAGAGCTAGATCCAGCAATCCCAAGGTAGAATCCTCATCTTTTCTCACCCTCTCCACATTCTTCACTGTTATCATTTAGAGGTGGGTGTGAGTTCAGCTGCCTGTAATCAGCTATTTCACTTTCAGTGTATGTTAAACCAATATTGACCTTTCCAAAGTAAAACAGGATCTGCTATTTGTGCTCAAATGACTGAGACAGCAATGGATGTGGGAAGGGTGGGGGATAAATCTTCTTGGTTTTTTTTCTTGCTTGGAAACTCTCCCCAGGAATTAGTCATTTTTGTATTTCTGGCAATAGATGTAAGGCAGGTTGTACCTACTCTCTTTGAAAATGAAACCTAGATCCTTCTGTGAATAACCATTTGGATGATTTATCTGCGGTTTCACCTGATGATTCAGATATAGATACCTCACCCAGGGAGGTGTGCAGCAAGCCTTGGGTGCAAACATCCAGGCATCAAAGGAGGGCAGGAAAGGGCTTTTGGAATGGTGCTGGGGCAAGAAGGAGGGGCGGGAGACTGCTAGACAGCTGTGGGTGACACTGGAGAGGCTGGGAAGAGAAGGAGGGACAATCAATTTTGGGAGGAAGGGGATGTCAGAGCCATATAAGAATGACAGAAGCAAGATCCCTAATGAGGATCCAAGTGCATGCACTCCACACACACATATGGGTAAGGACACAGCTGAGAGGGGCCAGAACTCTCAACTAAACCCCTGTCTGGGTACGTGCTATGTAGACCTGTACATAAAATATCCCTCATACTTCTGTCCCTTCTTCTATCCTGAACATGCCAAAATAAAAGTATTCTTGGAAACAATGATTTCATGCATGCCTACACACAGAATTCATGTATTTCATTAAAGAAACTGGTGTATGTCAAGGTAGGAAGCATAGGTAGAAATATGTAGTTGCTGGGCAAGTTGGATTCTTTAGTTGTTATCAGAGTGAGCCATGTGTCCTCATGTTCTTGGGAGAGTGAGTGGCGTGTAAGGGCCTGAGAAGACAGAATGCTCAGAAGGGGCCTCCTGGGCCGCCCCTCCACCACAGCGCAGTACACGGTTGTCCTCTAAGGGTTATACCTAGTGCTCTTCTTATTGGAGGGCAGCTTTCACCTCACAGTTCCAGACACAGGCCTTTCCAAATGACCCGAATCTCCACCTCTAGTGATGCCACATGTTGGGCCTCATACCTGTATCCACTCTCGGTAGGAGTCTTCCCCGGGAGTCCAGCCGTTCTCTGGGTAGTTTAGGCGAGAGCGCTCTGCAGACCAGTTGATGCTGTACTGGGAAGAGGCTTTAATCTTGTCAGGCTGAATCTCTCCTGACTCCATGCCTAGTGGTTCCATGCACTTGAAATCTGGCAGGGACAAGGAAGCCAGAGTCACCAAAATCCTGAGAACCCACACACACCTTCCTTCCAAGTATGGCAAGCTAAAGAGTTTAGTCCATTCAGAGCCTTGCAAAAGAAGCCATCAAGGGGCTTCTTGGAATATGGCATTGGTATTGACACTTTCCTGGCATTATTTAAAAATAAGGCTATGACTGTCATCACAATGACTAAGAATTTTGCCTCGTAGGTCTAGATTCATAAGATACTATTAGAAATTAGGAAGCAATGGAGGTAATGATATATCTCCAAAGTTGTATGCATATGTGTGTGTGCATGTGCACACAGAAGGAATATACATAACAGACTACTTAAATAAAATTTCAGAATCAAATGTTTTCTCCAATATTTAGTAACACTGAAAGAGATTCTATGTCTAGTCACAATTCAATTCTAGTAGATAATAGATCTTAACTCCCTTTCCAAGCCCTTGCAGTTGGGATCTAAAACAGCACTCCTTAACACCCTCTCTTCACATGCCCTTTGCCCCTGGACTGGTCACAACTATTAACACCTTTAATCTGGATTATTAAAACACAGAATTGTCCATTAGGGCTAAGCTGCAGTATTACATGGCCCAAAGAACACCATAGTTTTACAGCATAGGAGACACACACACACATATACACACACAGATACACAATAGCTAATTGTACTACTCATTTCTATTAGTGCATTGAAAGGAACAGCTAACTGCTTCCATTATTTGATCAATTCTTCATACCTATATCTGGTGATATGAGCAACTTGAAGATAACAATATGCAATATAATAACCATGATTAATTTCTTATCACCCATGGTTTGAAATTCTGTATCATTTTTAAAAAAATTCTCTTTAGCATTTTAAAAAAAGGTAGCAATGATGACCACAAATCACTAAAACCTGCACAGTATTCCATTAGGCTCAGCTTAGCTGTGTGATATTGAGATGTGAAGAATCTCAAGAAGGAAAATGTTAACTCAAAGTGAAAAATAGCTTCGGGAATTAAATGGAAGATCTCAACTATCCAGGAAATCTCAATGTTACAGTTTGGATCTTCAGTGCTCTGCGAAGGTTCATGTATTAAACCCCTGCTCCCTAAGGTACCACTGCTTAGACAGAAGGCCTTGGCAGGTCTTTAGGTTCTCGGGAACAGGCTCTAAGCAGGGGCCCAGTGGACCCTGGTCTCCTTTTCCTCTCCTGTACTTTCTAACACGGTGAGCCTTTTGGCTCCACCAAAAACTCTCACCATGAACTGCTGCCTCCCCTTTGGCTGGAAGTAACTGCGCCAACTGATCAGTCTGGACCTTCCAAGGCTGTCGGCCAAAAATAAACCCTCTACCCTTTAAGGTGGCTGCCTCATGTACTTATGACAGCAACAGAAAGCAGGCACACTCAGCTAATCAAAATTTCACATTTTTCTGAATTTCCTATCCTAACAGGTGAAGTTTGATGGCATAAAGGACTTATTTCATTGGTTCCTGCTTGCAGCTCAGGCTTGCTATTTTAAATAGAAATATTATTCATAGGCACAAAAATTAATTAGCCAAAGTAAAGGCCAATAAGAGTTGTTGTTAGCTATCTTGTTTCTTTGTAAGCTCAAGAGGTGCTGAAATCTCTAGGACAGGCTTCCAAACACCCGGTTCCTGTCACTAAGTCACCAGCCAACCTGGCAGCTAGCACTGACAAAACACACAAGCCACAAGTATTCTTTGTCCTTTCAGCCCTTTTCTCCAGCTCTTCAAAGAGCTGGACACCACAAAACTTTGAGAAATGGGTTGAGTTGGATCAGCATTTTAATAGGATACAAAAACCCATTACTCACTGTGTTTGATGGAAAGGTATGAGCAAAAAATGGAAACATGCTCCTTTTCATGAATGTCCTCTTCCACTCAGGTAAGAGAGGGAAACACAACGGCTCCCCCCAGGGTCCTCTCCATCCACAGCAGTGTGCCCTGTCTGTTCTGTGTGGCTGCTCTGACCATGGGCTTCCTTTTATGATTCTCTGCCTATTATGCACTTGAGGGTATCAGGGAGGGGTCTGGCCTGATTTCATTGTTTTGAGGCAGTGTGTTGCTATTCCCACTTCTTCCAGTGACTTCAGAGTGTCATCCACAGTTTTATGAAAAGAGCACACTAAATAGTTTTCCCTGTTGCTATTCATTTAAAAAATATCAAAAACTGAAAAACACACACTCAGCCCTCCAGCTCACAGCACATCTCTTTAGTGTTGCATGGGGTCGCAGGTGTGTGAATTGGAATAACAGGGCGCCTTTACCACAGGGCTTTACAAGATGAATGATACTGACCTTCTGAAACACTGCTGTGCAAGATGCTGTAGTTGGCTGAGAAGCCTTCTTTGGCTATTGCGCTGTCAGTATAGAAAACCATCGAAAGAATGCCCGACGAAGAACGGATCTGACCTGGTATTTTCTGTCCACAAAAACGTCCAATGTGAGGGCCAACTGGAAAGGCAGACACACAGATGTCAAAATGTCTTTTCTTTTACAGATGCAAAAAGAACCATTTACAAACATGGGTATCAGTGGAACCCAGAAGTCTATTCTAACCCAAAACAAGGCATCCCTAGTTAATTGCTTTGCATCAAACACATTGGATGGGGTTTGTGGAGAGGATTCTAAAATGTACTCAGAAGGGCAGTAACAAGCATAGCTGTGCTCCCCAGTGAGGACTGTTTCTAGAACAGAAACGAAATGCTTGCTTCAACTGTGAACAATGAGGGTGGGGTTGTCAAATGACACCTTAGCTCTCATCACCTGTGCCAAAGCACTCATACAGCCCAGTGCTAAAAGAATGCAGCCCAGCAGGTCCCCAAGTTCTCTCTAAGTTGCCTCTCCTCCCTTCTCCTGCCCGTGAGTCTTGGAAAGAGCACCTGTAAAGAGGTCTGCCCCACAACTGTTCTGACTTCTATCCTTGTTCCATCTTTCAGCCTGATTCTAAATAAAATGAACATCTCAGTTTTGAACAAAGGACAAGGTCTCATGGCCTACTCAAGACTGTCTGATGCCTAATGAAGACCACAGCTGTGAGAATAAAAAAATGACCAGCCTGTAGCTGCCAATGACTTCTACATAATGGTACATTACAGGCAAAATGAATGGCAAGTGCAGTTTCCTGACCTCTGTCTCAGGTTTTCTCTTCCAAAACATTGTATTAGGCTCCGTTGCCAAGCAGTGGCCGAAGGCAGACACTTGGCTGTGCATAGCAGGGGACAAGGCAGTGAATGATGTACAACACTGAAAGGTTTGTGTTGAAGTCAAATTGTTACTTGGCATAAACTGGCCACACCATTGTTGAAGTGTTTTGAACAAATGGTAGCAATAAGCTAGTGCAAGTGTTCTTCTGGGCTTCTGTCTAGATCAGTGCACAGAGTGAGAGAGAGACAGAGACAGAGACAGAGGCAGAGAGAAACAGAGAGATAGAGATAGAGACAGAGATAGAGACAGAGAGAGACAGAGATTGAGAGACAGAGAAATTCATTTCTTACGTTTTTTTTTCCCCCATTGCACATATGGTAAAAACATGCCAGATGGTCTGTAGTTAGAGGGACAGTCTGGTATGGACTTCCTTTACCCAGAATCCATGATCCAAGCCTTTCAACTAAGAGTTATTGCTTCATTGAAGGCAGATAGTGGGTGGACCTTTCCCTGGGGGACAGCCCTTTAAGGAGGATGAGGTGCTCCCAGCCCTACATATGGCATTTGAATGCACAAAGCTACTGACAAGGCCCAGAAGGCATTTCCAGCATGAATGTAAGTAGGAAGCCCACTCACAAGCTGGGTTCTCACTAAGCAGATGTTCTGAGCCCCTCAGTTAACAGAGTACGTAGATCTTTGGCAAAATGGGTTACTTCAAAGACCCGATAAAGTATATGCAATCAAAGTGATTAATCTGAGTAAATTCTAAGACTTTCCTTCACTCTAGTTTGCCCACAGACAAAGGCTGTGTGAGACTGGCTTATCATGAAGAAAATAAGGAGGCTGTCAAAGTGAGGGAGACCAATGGGGATTATATAGGAGAATCACACTGTCACAGACACACACACTGTGCACTGGGGCAAGACAGTGCTGTTAAATCGGACTTTCCATCAGCAGAAAGAAACCACCTAGAAGATCTTCACTGTTTCTTGCTTCTCTTTAGCTTAATCTTGACCTCCAATTCTTCCACAAGGGCCAGTTCTTTTCCATATTTTCATTCTGGATGTGTCACTACCGCTAATTCAACATTTTTTTTTTTCTTTCCCACAAGAACTCCAAGTTGCCCAAGCATATGCATGAAAATATAGAGCCCAAAACTGAAGTCCTTCCTTCCCTCGAAAAGAGGAAGGTTTGCCATTTCTGGTTTGCAGGTATAAAAGGGAAGCTTAGCGCCCATTCATACTCCAGCATGCTCCCCCTCATTTAAATGCCATTTGTGTGGTTTCAGAGTCTCCCCTTTAGTTTGTGGGCACACTTTTACAGCCCTTAGGCCCGGGGGTTGCTCTCTGATCACCGCAGCCAGTGACCTTCCTAAGAGTATGCACTGGCCAGGGGAGCTGCCATCGCTGGTGGTTGGTCCACCCCCTCCTTGCCACCCAGTTCCCCTAGGGAGGGTGAATGGGGGAGTCTCTTTGAAAGCGGAAACAGAAGAGAACTTGTCTACTGCAGACTCATAATTTAAAGAGTCTCCATGACTCACTGGTTTATAATGTTTCAGACATGCTGGGTAAATCTGCCTTCTGTCCTTTAGAACATGCCCCCGGTCAGCGGCATGCAACTCTCTTTAGGAGCCCTTAAGATATGAGAGTGAAAGGTTTCTGCGACATAATACAAAGAGGCATTGAATTTTCCTGAACACCAGCGAGACCTCAGCCTGGCAAGCTAATGCAATATTGATCTGAACCAGAGTGGATGAAGCACTGTTGTCTGTCTCCTGTGTGTGCTCATTTGTGTATTTACATGAATACAGCTATTGGATTTCCTTTTTCTGTTATTGCAGACCTAAAGGCCAAAGACATGAATGAAAACTATCACAAAAAACAGAAATATAATTCAAAAATTAAATTACTGAGGAATTTAAGCAAGCTAAATATGCCAGGCTATGTTTTGGGCAGAATAGGTCTGTAATGATTAGATCTGACCAGGTATGAAGCAGCACGACATTTGTGCTGTTCAGATACACCTACCACAGGAAATGGCAACAATAGAGTTTTGTGCATTTTTCCATTAATTGCTCCCATAATTATAACTCTACCTCATAATCAAGAGTTTGGTTTCCTACTATATTTCTTTACAATTCTTTTTTTTAAATGCATTTAGTACAGGGTCTATAGGGTCTCACTACACAGATTAGATTCATAGTGATCCTCCTGTTTTCAGCCTCTCAAGTGCTGGGATTATAGGTCTGTACCACCATGCCCAATCTCAATCGCCTCAGTGTGCCCTGGGGGCAGGGCCGGCACGGCACACCAGGGATTGAACCCCAGTCACTGTGCCTACCTAAGCAGGTGCTTTAATCTGCTGAGCTATCTGGCTGACCCTCTACTATATTTGCATGTGAAGAAAAACAACAATCCACTGTAAAATTTTTCACAGAGAATGGGGTATTTTGAAAATAGGCAAGCATTTGAAAGGTACATGATAGATCATCAACACTTCACTGAATTAATAAACCTTACTGTAAAAAAATCTACAGTAATAAAAATAAACTTTGCAAATTAGCACCCCACCCAATATGGCACATTTGTGCTTCTCTTTGTGGTTTCAGAAGGTTTATTCTAATATAAAAATAAATTTCAAAAACTCTACTCATTTCTGATTTTATTACTTTTTCCTGAGGTTATTGGTAATGTTGGGGATGGAGGGTCAGCTGTAGATGTAGTATCTTCCCCACTCCTGGACAGAGGGCCGGATGAATTTATGTTCAATGACAGGAGGCAACCAGCTGCATCTGGGTCCATCCCTTAGTCCAAGCTCTTTTAATATCTGCCAGGTCTCAAGCTTGGGGCATTCATGCCCTGAACTATGTGCAAACTTTCACTTTCATTGGAACTGCTACTTTCAAAACCACAGAACTTCAAAGACAGTGGTAGGTAAAGATGTGTGGTTTGCAGTGTGTATGACTTTAATTCTGAGTTTTGCAATAAACTGCTTTATTGCAAAACTCAAAGTTAATAGGAATCAATGGATGGCTTTCAATTACTTAGACATTTAATTCAATGTTTATGATAAAATGCAACATAAAAATCACTTGATGGTTAAAAGCCTTCTGCTTGTTGTTTTTGGAAAAGATATCAAAGACTAAAAGCAATTTTGCTGGCACAGGAACTGGATGTGTTGAATTATTATGACAAAAATGTTTCTAGTGCCACTGACAGAAACCTTGGGAGGACTCAGATATTCATTTTGACTAAAAAAGGAGAGAACTGCTTTGCAGGAGTAGGCTGCACAAGCCAGGTACATATTAACAAATACACAAACACTTGTACAGAATCCAAACAGTTTTCTCTGAAAATAAGTCAAACATATCATAGTTCAAAACATGGGTAGATTGCAAGGCTGAAAATTCTTCCTGGTAATTGTTCTTTCTTCAATTCAGAGATATTCTAGAGCCAGAAAATTACTACTTTGAAAGAGCCTTGACACTAATAACAATGTACTTTTTTTTTCTGAAAGTATTCTAAATAAGTTTGTTGATTGGACCTCCTCTTCAGATGTCGATTTAAATGAAAGTTTTACAAAGGAAGACTGCAAATTTGGATGGCAAACAAATAAACCCATTATTAAATGATCCAACTATTGTTACAGCATTATTATAATATTGTTTTCTTAATTATCAGATTCAATATTTGTAAATCCATCAACATTGTGTTTGGAAAATCTAATTACTTAATGAAAGAGTTTTGATAAGATCATCATAACCCTATTTACATGGTAAAAGAGCAAAGGAAATATTAGACTACTGTTAATTCACCCATTAAGTTCAATGACACAAAGTTATTTTGCAACTAGTTTTCTCCCAATGCTTTTTACTGGTAAAATGACTGGCTTTAATGACATTGCAAAGAATATGACAGTCTTCTTCACATCTTGTTCTTTGTTTACAATTTATCAATTATTCTTTGCTCAAACTTGAAATGTGTTTTTTTTTTTTTTTTTTTTGTATTTTTAGAAAAGAGTCTATGGGGCGTTCAGGGTCTCACTATAGTTCAGATTCATAGTGATTCGCCTGTTTACAGCCCTCCAACTGCTGGGGTTACAGGTGTGCGCCATCACATCCACTTGCGGGACGGCCCAATTGCTATCTCAGCATGCCCTGGGAGAGTGGCCAGCATGACAGGCTCCGGGATTGAGCTATTTTGCTGGCCCTCTTGAAATTCTGCTTAGGAAATTAATTGCATGGCCACCAAGGACTTCCAGGTTGTCCTTTCCGATCTGTGTAGTGCATGTCCTCTAGAGAAATCTTAGTATGAGACAAGATTAAGCAAAAGATAAGAAATGCAACTGAGCAAATTATTTAAGATTATCTCCTGTTCAGAATATGTGTGTGTACTCTCGTCAGTCACTTTCTGATTCACCAGGGTTGGATAGAAAGCTTTCATCTCAGTATCTATATGGGTATTTCTTCCCTTCCCTCGAATCTCTGCTCACATGTCACTGTCTATCTGTGACCACCCTGAAGTTTCAATTCCATCTCCTCTAGCCTTCATCCCTCTCCTTGCTGTGCTCTTTCCTCCTCCTTCCATCTCTCCCTCTCTCTGTTTTTGCTCTCCTTCCCTCCACCTCCCTTTTTCCTTTCTTATTAGTTTATAACACTTGGAAACTTCTAGCATCCCAAGCACACGACTAATTTATCTGCAATGTGCACTACATATGGTCTGACACCCTCTGTGCAACACAAACCCCACAAGGGCCAACTTCTTTGTTTTGCTTACCCTATGGCTATAAAAGTGCCTGTTACATGACAGATATTTTATGAATATTTTTTACTTGTTTTAATTAATTTTAATAATAGTAACAATGAATACAAATAATATTCAGTACTGAAGTAGGTCCAATGGCCAAAGATAATTTTAAAATTCCACAGAGTGCAAACAAGGAATCTGTCTAAATTCAGAATGCCAAAACAATCACATTCTTTCTGTAAATCTTAAAAAATAGTTACAATTTACTTAACTTCTCTAGCCCTTAATTTATACTTTTGTAAAATGAGTGGTTTGACTCAAGTGACCTCTTAAAGTCCTAACTTGTGACAGTCTGTAAATGAATGACCAGGAGGGATGTCAACGAATGAAAAGAAAAAAAAAAAAAAGATTTAGTTAAGAAAAGTATGTGTTGTTGAAAAATTAATCACATAAATAGCTTTTAAAAAACCCTTGTATAATTTTTTATGGCCAGCTTTCTTATCTACAAAATGAAGAAATTACATTAGATAACTTCAAAGGTCCTCCTGACCTCAAATATTTCAACCTTTTTCTACATAGAACTGCCTCTTTGCTTTGTTTTCTTTTGCCCTTTTGAGCTACTTTAAAAAAATTATGCATATATTATGACACTTGTAAACAGATCTGATGCCTTTCACCCAGGTCCCTCTTTCTCATAGGTGCTGTGTGCTGTTTTTAGTTCTTACCACCAGGGAATCCATCCCAGAATTCCAGCCTGTCATAACGACAAACCATCCCCGGATTATTTGAGTCAAGCTCCAGGTCAAAGCTTTCAAATTCCAGGATAATCTCAGACATCTTTGGTGCAAAGATAATATAAGTACATTCAAGGCTGTTGGGGTATTTTTCAGGGAATCCGGGGGACTTTATCACTCCAGTAGGTGATGTGTAGTTCTGAGAACATTCAGGACCTATGAGTCAAAGAAAAAAGAAGAGCATGAAAATTTCACTGAAATATCTTCACTGACAAATAACTAAGGCCAAGACAGAATATTTTTCTAGTAAAAATTCACCGTTGTAATCACTTTTCTAATCAGGCTTTACTCAGCCTTTTTATGTTAGTGATAGGTATGGCAAGTCAAATTCAGATTTATTGTGTTCACCTGAGTTTTGCATTTGTGTGGAGTAATTTAAAGACTTCTGCTGTTGCAGGAGGAAAAAATGACAAATATAAAATCATGTGGGAACAATGAATAAGCTGCAGAAATCTCGACAGCGCCCTAGAGAAATAATTATAGCCCCTTCAAACTTAAATCTTTAAATCTTGAAGTTGACA
Source organism: Ctenomys sociabilis (assembly GCA_004027165.1). NCBI lineage: Eukaryota > Metazoa > Chordata > Mammalia > Rodentia > Ctenomyidae > Ctenomys > Ctenomys sociabilis. Next base: position 78,106 of record PVKA01003434.1, read on the forward strand.
GCCCTTTATTGGTGAAATAGAACATTTACAAAGGCAAGAGAGAGAATTCAGTGGAGGGAGTTTGGGTTTCAGATTCCTACACCAGTGACTAAGTAACTGTGCCAGATGTGACCTATGCCTCTTTGACAAACTGAATGTGAAAGGTAATTCGTATTGTACCCAGGGTGAGTGAGTCATTCTGCATGGTGTTGACACAGGTGTGCCAGTACGCGTGGCTCTCAGTGCGGGTACAATAAAATGTGACTACAGGCCGTGATGGTGGGAGTCATCTGACACCGCGCTTGGCAAGCTAACCTCCCCTGAACTATCAGCTGCATTGTAGCACACCACTGCACAACTGCTTGTTAGTGTATGTGCAGGCACACACATGTGTATATTCATGTTTTTTTTGTTGTTGTTTGTTTATTTGCGGTACCGGGGATTGAACTCAGGACCCTGTGCTTGCCAATATTCGTTTTTAAGGTACACTTTTAATGACTACTTGATATTATCAAGGCTTCACAAATTATAGTGATTTGTAATTGGCAGTGACCAGGAAGACTCGTGCACACCTTGTGGGCTGACCTCACAGTTGTACGAATGAGCACGATTTCACTGCACAGCATCTAGCGCTGAATAGGTGCTGCTCCTGCATAACGGAGAACCTGCCCGTCCACACCGACAGGAGGGTATTGGCACCCCCCTCGTCACCATGGGCACTGCCGTGATTTTCAGATTGTTACACTTAAGCTGTCAGTGAATCGGAGCCAAGCTGACCCTTTTCATCTCAGGATTAAATCTGGGGATGGTCCAACTCAGTCACCGCTTTCCTACATCACCATCTCACTGTCACTGGCCGGGAGATGCACTGGGCTCCTAAATGTCGCCGAGGATTTGACTCCGAGTAAGGTGGTACGTTGAAACTGTTCTTAATTGAACCTCCTTTCCAAGAGTTGGCCATCAAGGCTAACTTAATAGGTGTTAATACAGGTTAAATTTAACTAACGTGTCTCTGAGTTGGATGACTCAGGTCAGAATGCTGAGTCTTCGTCTCAGTGAACCTGGAAAACTGCTGTGGAAACAAGCTTATCGTTTTCCGCCTGCACCCGCAGTAGGCGTGTGCGGTGCAGGAGATTCAAACAACAGGACTTGTCAGGCAGGTCCAATAACTTGGCTTACGGAGGTCTCACTGGTTTAATATATGCCAAACCTTGGCTGAGGTTCATGCTCTGCCACAGTGGCCTCCAAAGATTATTTATTTGATTCTGGTTAAAAAGTTATTACCATGTCACACTTTGTTAGCACAGTTGCAGGTGAAGTTTTTGAATCCATTTCTAAATTACTCTGGGGGCACCTGAGAGCCCAGGACTTTGTGAGTTGGAGTCATTCTACTCCAGTTGGAGAATATTTATATTTATATTAACACCATTATATTTTGAATATTATTTGGGGGCTGTTTTAGAATTTTACTTCTAAAATACAGGAAGAGAACCCCAGACACTTTCAACTTCCTTCCTGGGGGGGAGAAAGGGCTCAGCTAGGTTGTGGAAGATGAAGCCCACAGCAAGCCTCGTTGCAGGGGCTAATCTCTCCTTCTTTGAAAAGATAAACTTATCCAAATGAGAGATTCAGATTCCCCTGAAGGATAACAATAAAAACTGAAGACATTTCCATGTGCCTGGCCATGCTGCCTGTCCTTGGGGGCAACCCCTGCTTTATGTAAGTGTGTGGACAAAGAATCTGTGTGTAGTGGAGGAGGGGGCGGGGTGTTGGAGGCGGGGGCGGGGGCGGGGGGGGGATGGGGAGTGTGTCCCACAGGGGGAGAAATAAACAAGTGCTGAGCCCCAGGAGCTGAGTTCCAGCCCTGCCTCTGCCACTGACATCCTGTGGAGCCTCAAGGGGCCCCTCACCCTTCCTAATCCTCCTATCTGTGCATAACAGAGAGTTGGGCTGATGGATTTGACAAAAAAAAACAAAAACAAAACAAAACAAAAAAAAAAACCTCTTCTTATTCTTGTAATTTCCTATCTTTCTCCATTAGCCAACAAAGTTTGTTTTAATGTTTCAAAGTTTTCCTTTTCACCTGCTGCATCCAGAGTACTTCCAAGTACTTCCTCTAGGAAGGGCAGGGACAAGATCCGGGTCCGGGGTCTGTGCCGAGCATCCAGGGGTGAGCAGCTTTGTAGGCAGCAGCCCTGCGAGCCCCCCCGGGAAGTGCACTACAGAATGGGGTAACTTCAGAGGGCCGCAAACACTGAATCTCTGATGTGCCGCTCAAGAGTTTCCTGTGCAGCTCCCAGAGTGCCACACTCTGCTGTAAATCACAGTGGGGGCTGGTGGCAACAGCAGCTGGACAACGCTGTGGTACTGCGATGGGGCATACCTATCCTAGTCACACGGAGCACACCAAGTGGGCAACCGTGGTCCTCAATAAATGGTACCCTTTGTCCACCCTGAGACCCATAAAAGGTGCTATACCCTCTTCCAGACCTCAGCATCTTTTGCTTAAAATCGCAAGTCAACAGACAAAAGATTAATTTCCTGGTGAATTAAAGTATGATCAGTTTATGTGTCTTGAGAAAACTTGAAACTTCTTTTTTTTTTTTTTCTCATATTTAATACAAGTCTATAAGGCCTCACTATACAGATGAGACTCATGGTGATCCTCCTGTTTTCAGCCTCCCAAGTACTGGGATTACAGGCATGTGCCATCACACCCAGCACCATCTCAGTGTGCCCTGGGGGTGGGGCTGGCATGACACACGGGGACTGAACCCTGGCCCCTGTGTCTGCTTGAGCAGGTGCTTTAGTCTGCTGAGCTATCTGGCCACCCTCCTTTTTTAATATTTGAAATTTCTGTACCCTAAAAGAGGTGCTATATTTTCAAAAGAATACAGATTCACAGCTTCTATAATATCATTAAATGACTTTTGAGGAAAATATCCATGATTTACACATATATGCTTAAATGTAATTTTTAAACAATTTTCGGGTAATATGTGCAGTGAGAAGAAAAGATACTTGTTTTGCCATTTTCAAGTAATACTAAATTAATTATGAAATAAAACATATATGAAAAAATAAGAAAATATTCCACCTGTGGAATATTTGAATGTGTACAAGCATACCTTATATACTTCAATGTGTGCATAGAGCAAAATGCTTAGATTCAAGTTTCCAAGGATGTCGAGGACATGCTCGAAGAGTGCAGGGACTGTGAATTTGGAAGGCACAAGCTTTGTTCATAACCACTGTAATATTCTTGTCGACTGAATACATTGTCAGTTATCAGGCACTGGTTAAACGTTTTCTGTCTCATCTGATTTTCCCACCAAGCCAGTGTTGGGTACTATTCTCCATTTTTTTCAGTGGGGAAAACTGAGGCTCTTTGCATTCATACCAGGAAGCAGTAGAGAATGTGAGCTGACACTCAGGTCTGCCGGGCCTTCCTCCGTGTACCATGCTGAGACTGGAGGGCAGGCGTGGGGCCAGGTCTGGGAAAGCTACAGTGAACAAAATCAAGGACACCACAACCCGATGTCCAGCCTCAAGCAGGGACTGAGTGTTCACCCAATAGGTGATGGAGATCCACTGCAGGCCTCTGGAAGGCCTGGCTGGAGGCCTGTTGGAGAAGCCATATGTCAGATTAAGGATCAGTAAGAGAACCACAGTCTGAACTGATTTGTTTAATAGCAATGGGCATGGAAAGGAAGCTGTGTCTCACAGAGGCCTGTGGATGGAAATTACATAGAATTGCAAGCTGAACTGATGCAGGCAGTAAAGGAGAGAAGGAACAGCAGCCTTGAAATCCCACAGCTGGTGCCAGATAGCAGGACAGGGAAATTACAGCACTCTTGAGGCTAACAAATTCAGGAAGCTGCGTGCATTTGGGAGAAAGATGAAGAACATGAAATGTGATCAAAATATAGGTGAATGTCATATCATCCCTTGCACTTGCCAGGGAAGCGCTTATTCCACTGAGCCATATCCCCGGCCCCTAAAACCATCATTATAGTAGAAGACTTCTGGCCATTAGCCCACTTTAAAATACTGCCCCCTTGCTTTGAACATGCTTATCCTGCCATTCTTGCCACTGTTTAAAGCAGCTCAGAAAGTCCTCTTTCTTGAGTGTCTTTATAAAAGATATGCTGGAAATATGGTGAAAGCCACTGCCACACACTCTCTGACAAAACACTACAGTGTGACCCCAAGCAGCGGAAGCGCTTGACGTGGCAACGCACACCTTCTGTCTCCTCCACAGTCAGCATCACCACGAAAGGGAAACATTCTCAGCTAATTCAAGACAGGGAGGCAGCCACTGTAGTGCAACTGTAAAGACTCATGCCAGGAGATGTCCAACACTGCTTCCAAAGTCGTAAGAAGGACGGGATAAATGTGCTTGAAGCAAGAAGGAAGACTTTGAGATAAACTAAGGGCAGTCTATCTTGTACCAGAATATGTAAAATTTAAAAACATTCATACAATCTCTTGATCTTTCTTGGTACTGGACAACTTACTTACAGGCCTCTTGCCTCTCTCTCTCTCTCTCTCTCTCTCTATCTATCTCTCTGTCTCTGTCTCTCTCTCTTTTTGGCAGAACTGGGGACTGAACTCAGGCCCTTGTGCTTGCCAGGGAAGCACTTATTCTACTGAGCCATCTCCCTGGCTTGCATATCTTTCATGCTCAGGTCTTTGGGAAATACAGTAGATATAGTCTTGGGATTGTAGCTTATTTTGCAAGTGTTCCGTAAAATGAGCAACAATGTATTCTTTTTAAAAGTTCTTTATTTACTCATTTATTTGGTACAGGATCTCGCTACATAGCTCAGACTTGTAGTGATTCTCCTGTCTCAACGTCCCCAGCACTGGGATTACAGGCATGAACCACCATGGTCAGTTTTGGGACTGGCATAGCACACCTGGGCCAGTCTGGCAGGTTGTAATAGAGTTTGAACCCAAGTCTTTCAGCCTGGCAGGCAGACACTAAGATCACTGAGCTATCTCCCCAGCCTGACAAGCAATACTTTCTAATAAATCTTCCCTTAATGAATTGAGAGGCCTTGGAATACAAATAGCATGTGATGTTGAATGCCACGTGAGCATGGCTAAGCCATTGTCCACCCCTCTCTTGTGTTAGGATTGTGGGCGATCCTCTCCCAACAGCAAGGGGTTTTGGAAGCGAGCTCACCTGAAGTGGGGGAGGGGAAAAGGGTGGAGGAATCCCTCACTTCAGATGAGGTCAGGGAGATGTGCAAAATGTGGGAAGCTGCAAAATCTTGTAGACAAGCTTCCCCTGAGTAAGGCTGTAGTGGTGCCAGCAGTGAAGCTGTTGAGTGACAATGCGATGTCCTCTTGTCTCAAAATGCTCAAAAGTAAGCCAAAGCAAGTGCATTGGACAGACTCTTGTTAAAGTGGCCCAAAATGAAAAGTTCCATTGAGCCAATAGATTGCACTGTTTTAGAGAGAGTGAAAGTCCAGCACTCGAACCCTCCCCTCACACAACTCTCTTACAGCAGCTGCCAAGGTTTTTCAAGGTAAGCGCTGGTTAATTTGGTGTTTTTCTTAGTATCTTCTTTATTATTTTGCATTATATTACAATACTGTGATCCCTTTCATATAAATATTTTGGGTTATGGAACAAATCACCGAGTTTTCATTTTTTTTTTTGGCAGGGGGAATTCACACTGAGGTACAAGTATATTAGAACACAAGCAGGTTTGTGGGATGAATTATGCTTTCAAATCAAGGTATCACCATACAGGAAATGCAAGGCTATCCGTAGCCTCTTTTTTGATCATTTTTGTCTTTAGAAACACCACATACAAGAAGCAAGTGGATGCATATACATGTGTGCATGTACATACGTACTTATTAGCATTTTTCTAACAAGTCAAACAGCTCTCAATGAAAAAAATATGTGAACATATATAATTATCTGCTCATAGTGATACATGTATGTACTTATATACTAAAGGCACTGTAAGTATTTTCCAGTACTTTTGCAATGGGAGTGCATAGCTCTTCATGGAAGGTAAAAGCATAATCTCCCTCTCTTGGGAAATTACACAATTTTCAATGACCATTTAGTTCTACTTTTTTTCTATATGTTTCTCACTCACCTCTCTTGAAAATTTCATAGCGAATGGAAAATCCTGCACCATGTGTTTCATAGTCAGAGACAAATTTGATGAAAAGAGATTGTCCTGAAGACACGACAGGGGAAGGCGCAATCTTTCCACAAAACTTTCCCCATAAACGTCCGTTTTCATTTTCTCCATCGATGACTTCTACGTAGTCATACCTAGCACACAAACAGGAGGGAAAACATTAGGTTGCCCATAACCTCCCTTTTCATTTCAATTATTTAAGAGCTAACATTATCTAGCAGAGTCTGTCAAAAAAAAAAAAAAAAAAAAAGTGTCGTCAGCATTTGTCACTGAATTACACAGAGGGGAAAAATATCTAGTAAAATGAAATAATTGAAATGGGCTACATCAAGTCTGTACGCATCGTCTGGCAACCCAGAACTCTTAAGAATAATGGTGTCCATTATAGTCACAGACAATGTCAGTTAAAGTAACCAATTAGCAAGAGAAAGAAAAATCTCATGAGCACAATTCTCTATTATTAAATTGTGTCCCTTTGTCTATGGTGGTGGGGTGTCAATACATAATGCTATGCATTCTTTTCAAACTGTGAAGTTCTTTTATGAATTCAAAATGTCTCCTTAGCTGGAGTTCTCCACGAAGAATACTTTGATTTCTGTGAGCAACCCTTTAAACATATGGCCACAGAATAATAAACAGATTCTTCACTATTTCACTCAATTCCACAAACTCCAGACTTCCTAGGGAAAAAGAAAAACAAAAAAACCTCTCCGTAGCCACTTTCAATGGTGAAAAACACAGATTTTCTCCCCTACACTATGCTTGGGTCATAAAACATAATTTATCCACAAGAAAAAAAAAGTTTATTTAAAAATGGAAAGTAGGTTTGGTTATACCTACCAGTCTGAATCTATGATGGAATATTTTAGGAAGAATAAATATGAACACTTGAAATCATCAAAGGTATATAATTCAAAATCCAGATTTAATAATAATGCACAACAGAGACATCTGATAAAGTGACAACAAAATATTTTAAAGATTATATTGAAATAACAGGTATGCTTGAAAGCTTGTTTATTTTTAGTAAACCAAAAACTAGCATTCCCAAGAAAAAGGAGATTTTTGCATATCTGGCTTTACATATTTCTTTAACTCTTTCTCTTTTATTTCTTTCTGTTTTCAAGTCACCTAGGAGCCAGAAAATCTGATTTGTCTTCATTTTTCTCCTGGAACTGACATGAAAACATTATAACCAATTCATTTCAAATCTTTATTTCTGTTTTTAACTCAGTTCAAAGGTCCTGGGACATACTAATTTGAGGCGAGGCCCAAATACAATAGTCACATAAGTTATATCTGGCAATTGAAAAAAAAATCAAAGTGGGGAGAAATCTTCACACTGACCAATGCCATCTTTAACAATCCTCTTCAATTGCATGAGACACATTACTTCTGTTTACATAAAGTCCCAAGAGACAACAGCAATGATATCACGAGTTAGAGCAGACAGCTTAGAATCTCTAAATTAAAAAGGACATTACCTCATCAGTTAAAATTGTGTGCCAGCTTTGTGTATATCAGGAATAAAATAAAGCTGACATTGATGGAGCTACACATTAACATATATGCATTTTCCCTGTTGCATCTGATATTTCCAGTAGTAATCACTTGGCCTGCCAACCTTATGTCCGTTTGCAAAACTGTGGAAAAACACAGGGGAATTGTCTTTCTCAATACTTTGATAGATACTTTGCATTTAAAAGAAGACAAAGGAGGAGAGAGAGGAAGAAGAGGAGGAAAAGGAGAAGGAAGAGGAGGAGGAGGAGGAGGAGGAGGAGGAAGAAAAGCATTAATGCTCAAAATCCTAACCAGCTTTCATAAGCAACTTTGGGCAGCTGGAAAGACCACCGTCTCTGAATTCATTAAAGCCTCCCAAGTTGGCATTTATGGAGTGATTCTTTTTATGGCTACTGCTCCATTGACAAGACAGGTCTGCACGTTGTGCCACACACTTTCTTCTGCTCTAACTGTGATCTGAACTGTTGGCTGTGTTTGGTCTGGCGACGTGCATCCAGCTTTGGAATATAGGCTTTTTACTTGAATCTTGACATGGTCTGAATACTAAGTGGCCAGATCCTGGTATATGTTGCTTTGCAGGCACACATCGGAGAGGTAGCTCAGGCATTTTGAAGAATGAAGCCCATTTCTGGGAGGACCTTCCTCTCAGGTATTAGAGAGCTCAGCTAATATAGTGCCAGCAAATTACAGCTCAGAAAAATGCTTGCATTTTAATTCACATATCCTCTGATAGTGAATACTAGGCTCTCTTGTTGGAAAGAGCAGAATATATTTTTTCAGTGGGGTGGGGTCTAGGATCCCTTCCCAAGCAGAGATAAGTCATTGTGTAGTTAACTGCCAAGTTTAGGAAATTGAATTGTTCAGGGACTCTATAGCTACATTTGTAAATGTTAGCATTTCCCTTCCAAGTACTGTCCAGGCAGGCCTCAAAGAGTACCATGAAGAGTAATTCTTGTAAATTCTCATGAGGGTGTATTATGCACAAGTTGCGAAGGGAGTATTGCCAGGGAAGTGGGGGAAGCAGCTTGTGTCTCCCTCTGGAGTTGATACCAGTTCGACTCCATAAGTTTCTCACTGGCAAACACCGTGCCAGGAATGCAGCTGGTGTGCCAGCATCCCTCCCTGGAGGCTCAGTGTGTCACCACGGCAACGCACCCTGCCTGCATTGGCCTGAGGCCCAGGATACTGAGTTTGCAAATTTTGATCCTCCAGCCGGCTGCACATTGCTCTATCGCTGCTGCCGGTGAGGCAAACACTGCAACACACTGCCTGACGTGTCAGCAGCTCTGGCGGTGAGGACAGAGGCAGGGGCGGCGAGAGGGAAGGTACCTGTTGGGCTCTCGCAGGGAACCCGCTGTGCTGCTGGAAGAGAGCCAGCAGCTGCACCTGAGGAATCAAATTCGCATAAGCTGGAGGACTGGGAAAGTAGGTTCCTCCTCCTGGAGTCTCAGTTCCACTACCAGAACACTCCAGGTGACAAAGAAGGCTGTCAGGGTGGAAAAAGCAGCATCCTTCTATGCCAGGGTCCTGATGCTGGGCTCCTGGCTAATCCCAATCACAGGTTCTTTCCATGTCTCAACAGGAGTTTGGAGACATAATGTGGGCTTTGAAAATATTCCTTGATCTTCTAGAAAATATTCATTGATCTTGTAGACATCATCCTGCTTCTTAAGTCTTTCACTCTAAGCTTTCCCACTGCTCAGGAACAGTGGTAAGCAGCTAGGAGGATATTTCCTGGGAAGTAAGGACGAGATCTCTATCTAACCTTTTAGCAATTAAAATGTATTCTGCTGTAGTTTCTACCTCAGGGTGCAATACACTGAGTGGTCTTCCCAGGAGTGGCTCTGCCCTGGATTCTAAGCTCTCTGCTCTGCAGGCCTTGTTTTCATTACCTCCCTCCTTTGCACCCCCCAGGTAGATGTGGGTGGTGCTATAACATTTGAATACTAATAGTAATGAAAAGTTAGGTTTCCCAGAAGAATGATAACAGCATAAAGACTTCCTCCTAAAACTTCTGAAAAGGATTACCTAGGGATTATTTTATTTCTTTGGAAAGGTTGAATTATGGCTTCAGGAAAATTGCCAACCAGGGGAAAAAGGCATGGAAAGGGATTAATGTATTTAGTCACTAAAGAGCCATTTCAGTCCTTTCATAGGGGTGCAGTGCTGAACACACAGACAGAATACTTTCCTTATGTTACGTTTTCTCTCACAAGCGCAAATGATGCTACTGGCAAGACAGCGAATCCTTGGTAGGGCTTTGTCGGGTACAAAGAGCTTCTGACCCAAGCCCCCACCCAAGGCTTCAGGAGGTTCTCACATATATTAGGTAGGGGTTTTAGGTGATGTGTTTTGAATGGACTTCCAAGAGGTCTGCCCCTTGGGCAGAGATACCATGGAACTGGAGACATCTGATACCTGACATCAAACACCAGAGTGAGAAATGGTGTTGCGGACATAATTTTCACCTGCAAAACTGTGTTGCTGTGGCTCTTTGGTTTGTTTTGCACAAGGCATTGAATAGCTGTCTCAACTGAACAAACAAGTGCAGTGCGGCTGAGCTTTATCTTAGATCTCCCCCAGAAGAAACAAGACAGAGGATCTGGAGACAAACATGCACAATGGTGACACTAGAAGTGAATCCGTGGGTCCAGTGACCTTGTGTGAAATACGCCCCTTCTCAGTTCCACTTGCCTGTAATGTTCTCATCAATTTATATGAAAACTCTTACCATGGTCATAACCTCTTATGAATAAAAATTCTTCTTAGAAATCCATTCTAAGAGAATAATGTATATTTAAACATATTCATATTGTGGAATATTATGCAGCTATTAAAACATGTTGAGTAAAAGGATTATTTTTGTGTGTGGAACCGGGAATTGAACTCAGACCCTTGCACTTGCCAGGGAAGCATTTATTCCACTGAGCCATCTCTCCGGCCCCAAAAGGATTTTTTATAACAGAAAAAATGATTATGTTGTAATTGAAAAAAGAATATACATTCTTATAGATAGTGTAATCTCAATTCTTATTCACATGCAAACAAACCATTAGAAGCAAATATGTAAAGCTGTTATAAGTGGTGATGTTTACCACTTACAGTTATGAGATCGTTTATATTATTAAATTCTTACAATGAATCTATATTCCTTATAGGATTTTTTTTTTTTTCGGTACCAGGGATCGAACTCAGGACCTTGTGCTTGCCAGGCAAGCACTTTTTCCACTGAGCTATTTCCCCAGCCCTCTACATTCCTTATAAACAGATAAAAATTATTTTGAAGAGCACTAACAATCTGTATATAAAATCAATATCTGATTGCTCTGTAAGAGCTTTATATTCTTGGTTAGAAAATGCTATCTTTATAAAGTCTTATTTATACACTGCCTTTTTAAAAAATCTGTCAGATACAGGAGACTATTTTTTTTTTTTTTTTGTACCAATGCTAAAATGAATCAAATTATATTTTCTGAAATGATGGGTTAACACTCAACATTCCACAGTAATTTCCAAAATTTAAACTCCTGGACTATTGTCAGAATCTTTTTTAAATTATGTTTTCATATTTCCCTTTCAAGTTTGTTTGCACACTTATCACATGATTTTTTCCATTAAGTCAAACATTTGTAGGAAAATGGAGGCGTCTGGCTATCATAAGCAAAGAGAGCTAAATCAGACACAGTCGCTTAACTCTCAGGTGGTTTCTTTTGTTAGAGAAACCCAAATTATATATAAGAAGCAAAGTAAAAGAGAGATGATAGGAAGCAGGGAGGTGAGATCTTTCTCACACAGGATGGGGATCAAGAGAAGGCGGGGTGGGAAGAAAATGAAAAAGAATTAAGATTGCTATGGGCATGTACCACTGACCCATGAGGAATATAAATATATGAACTGCAAATGTAGCTGATTTTAAGAAATCAAGGATTTTCACATGTGTTTCTATCTATCTATCTATCTATCTATCTATCTATCTATCTATCTATCTATCTATCATCTATCTATCTACTTAACTATCTATCATCTGTCTACCATCCTGCATACCCTTTATGTTTCATAAGCAGGATGATGGAACACTGGTCTTTGATTCAGGGCTCTTATGGGTAGGAGAGTGGTTACTCAAGTAGAATTTGCATTTTCCAACCATTGAATTCCTGGCAATCTTTTTACCCAATTTCAGGTTGCAAATGAGTTGACTGAGAGACCAAGTAAGGTTTTTGCAGTCTTCGTTGATCCAAAATGAGCATAATTTCCAAAATTCAGGGATGATCCTCTGGACTGTTTAGACCCAAGCAGACAAACTATGAGACAGTACTGCTAGGAGGATTAGAGGATTTCTCATCCAACAGCGGCTGTTGGATTTACATACACCAGACCTCACCTGCAAACACCTGGACTGATTGTAAACAGGTGGTCCATGTCTCATGTCTCAAAATATAAAACAATGTTTGAAGAAACTTTTCTGAATGACATTTTGTTATGTCAGTGCCTTTCTCGGAGACACAGCCGTGGTTGTTTCTGAGGTCATCTGCAGGCTTCCAAGTCACTTCTAAAAAACCCCTTAATGTTACATAGTCCACCCACATGGTTTTCACATGACATACCTTCTATGAAGTCAGAGAAAGGTTTCCATATGTATCATACTCATATGATCCATTCCCTAATAATCAAAACACAGTAAGTCTCACAAAGCTAACTTCCTACACTAAAAAAGTGAATCTTTAAGCATCTGTAATATCTCAGGGTCATAACAATTACTACAATGTCATTGAAACCATAGAAAACCGATGATTAATAGGTTAGATATATCAGGTGCATGAGTTTATAGCCCCAGGAAATAAGGTATTACAAACATGAAGACAGAATATTACAGAAAAAAGTTTCAGTGGAATAAAATTAAAGAGATTGATTATGGGAGGGACTATGAGGGCTAAACATGCCTTGTGGCTGGTCAAGAAGAAAAGAAACAGAGATAATAGCATGTAGCAGGATGTATCTGCTACTGCCAGGGAAGTGGCTCAGTAGAATAAGTGTTTACCTGGCAAGAGCAAGGGCCTGAGTTCAATCCCCAGTTCCACATAAACACATTTAAAAAAAGGGAACCAAGTATGTAGCTGTTACTTTCCTGCTGCAGAGGAAGGAACGGTTTCTGACTTAGTGGTCTGAAGCAGTCCCAAGCATGAGCTTCAGTGCTGTGGGCCTGCAGCCTGGCATGGCTGGCTGTCTACCCTGGCGTCACAAGGTTGAAGCCAGGTTCCCTGCACAGATCTCTCCCCAGAGCCCAACATCCTTGCCTATGCTCCCCTTGCTACAGCAGAGCTCCGTTCCTATGGTGACAGCCTGCAGACTCCCCTTCCTTGTCTGCTGTCAGTGTGGGCTGCTCTCAGATCCCAGGCAACACCTGCATTCCATGCAAGTGGCCCTCAGCATCTTCCAAGCCAGCCAAGGACTCTCCATCACCTTGACTTCCTCTTATGCTTGCTTCTTGAGGTCGATGAGTTTGCTTCTTAATTAAATCTACACACTTCCTTGGCAGCATCACCTCAATTAGCATCAAATAAATAACTGAGAGAAGGTTGTATGTGCACCAGGAGATGAAGACCAGAGGTTGTGGACCAAGCTCAAGTAGGTGACAGGTAGATGAGAAACTGCAATGGGTACGCAAAGCAGGAGGGATAGATCAACTTTGTGTGCCACCTTGTAGAGAGAAGAGGAGAGGGGTCTAGGGTAAGGCAAAGGCAGGCCAGGGACAGGAAAGCAGTGGCAGGGTCCATCTTGATGTTCTCAGGTCATATGGGTTTCTGGGTTAGGAGCCCTGAGTCCACAGGCACCACTCACTAAGAAAAGGTAAGAGGGCTCTGGGATGACCCATATTCTCCTGACTGAAGCAAAAAGAGAAATTCCAAGATGGCCCAAGGCACATATCTAGAGACTGAAAGATGGCGATAGCTTCATTTGAAACTAAATATATAAGAGTCCAAGACATGTGGAAAGTCATGCTCATATATATATAATTTTAACAGGAAATATTTAGAGTATACTGTTTTATTTCTGAGGAATTTTACTTCACAATTACTTGCCAGTCTGTATTGGCAAGAAAGATTTAGAAAAAATCTTCACATGGGAGAACATTTTTTATTTAACTCAGATTACAAAATCTGAAGATATATTTTAAGTGGAAGCTAAAGAACATCTTCCTTAAAATAACTGTGCCCTAGAAGTGATGGAGTCTCCCAGTGTCACATTCCTAAAGTTCAAGATTTTGAAAATTCACATTCCTTTAATTACAATAAATTCAGATCCTAAGAAAAACTATACTATCTGGAAGATGTTAACATCATTTACAACTTGTTCACCTCCTTATTTCATAGAAAATTTTTGCTTCTTGCCAACTTTCCACTGTTCTCCAGGAAAAAAAAATTTTTTCATAGGTGTCACAAATTGGCTTTATTATATTTCCTTCCTATTTACTTTAAGTCTTGAAGATATTTTTTTCTCTATAGAGTAGTCTCTCTTAGTCTTTTATTAAATAATTTTGTTATTAAATTAATTGAGTCTCTTTCAACATGACCCAATGGAGAGATGACTTGAATGGTGAGAATTAACTTCTAGTTCCTACCCTGAAGTTCAGGATTCACTCCCAAAACACTGATTAAATAAGGAGCTCTCTCTACCATGAACTTTCACTGCTATTACTGGACCTGGAATGTCTCTTATGGGTCCCCGTCTTTAAGGCTGTGTCTCCACCCTGGTACTTTTGGGAGGTTGTGGGCCCTATAAGAGGTGGCACCTCTTGAGACGGTTTTTGGTCCCTGGGGTACAACTGTGAAGGAAACAGTGGAACCCCAGCCCTTTTCTGTTCCTCTCTTTTGCTTCCAGGCCACAAGGTGAGCAGTTTTGGCCCTCCAAGTGTCCCTGCCAGATGCACAGCTTCTCAATGGGCCCAAGCAGTGAGCCCAAGCCCTCAGGACCCAAAACTTGAAACTGTGAGCTTCTGTTGAACTTTTAAGTTGATTTATCTCAGCTTACAGTATTAATAGAATCCATTAATACAGTGTCCACTTCTGATATCCCATACTATGTCAAAGGGAACAATGAGGCAAAGAAGTGATACTTGGGTGTGTAAGTGTGAAAGACTGGATAATTGTGATTTGAATCGGATTTTCTGCATGTTCTGCCACTGAACACAGAGGAGCACTGGGCAGGTCATTTAACCTCTGGGAATCTAAATTGTTCACCCATAAAACATTCCTAACAACAATTAACTTGCAGAACCAGAGGGGCTTAATATACATAATGTCCTCTGTAGACGGTTGGTGTTTCCTTTCCAAGGGAAGCTGAAATATGGAAAGAAGGAAAGAGATAAATAGGAAGCTAAAGGGGGCAGAGATTTGTCTTTTAAAATGTACACTCACTGTTTAAGAAAGTAGTTCAGGAAATTCAACCATCATTACATTTTGGGGCCTGGGGCAGTATCAGTGCTGGATGACTAACTCTTAGAACAGGACCACAGCATCATACTCTGAAAATATTATTTGGAATGACAGTGTGTCTTGCCCCAGTACTACTGCCAGAAATCAACCAATTAAAGTCACAGTTAGTAACAGAGTTAAAGAAAGCAATTTATGTACATCATAGTATGCTGGGTTTTTTTTTTTTTTTCCTAAACACTAAATCCGTTAAGTGTTTCCATTGATGTCCCCGACTGATTTAATGATCTGCAGTTGGACTGCTGCTATTAGAGTGCAGGGATGACTTTTTCAAAGCCCCTATTTGTGATGGTGGAAACACCAGGGTGCAACTTCCCGCTCTGCAAAGGCTGGCTGTAGTAGCTCTGGATTACAGTGTCCAAAATCATAATTCAAATTTTCTTTTTAATTCTTTGGAAATAACAAATAAAGCTATACTTCTGTTTCAGTCCATGGGACCTAATGTACTAATTTTAAGAGCTTAAAAAAAAATCCTCCTGATTAATTAGTAACTATTCCATGGAGCTTTAGGTAGTTTGCCAAACAGTTGCAGGAATGAAAGTCAGAAAATATTTATTTTTTAAATTCTTTTTTTTTTTTTTTTTGGTGGAACCAGGGATTGAACTCAGGCCCTTGCGCTTGCCAGGGAAGCGCTTATGCCACTGAGACATCTCCCCAGCCCCAATATTTATTTTTTTAAAGGCATTTTTCCCACTTTTTCCAGTAATTAGCATACACCTTCTCCAGCACCAAACAGGTGGGATTATTCCCTTTGCAGTGGGGAAGACCCCGCCCCAGAAGCTACCAGCCAACTTTCCTGAAACAATGGGAAGAAGAAACTGCTGAATAAAAATGGCTCTACTGACACAGACTTGATGGTTACTGCTACCTTTTAGCGACATCAGTAGTTAAAAAGAAAAAACAACAAACATCAAGGTAATGCTGAACCTTTGGATGGGCCCTGGATTCAGACTCAAGCCCAGATGTGCTTTTCTGCTCGGTAAAACCTCCAGGTTTGTTCACAGTACAAGCCACTAAGCTAAGCACAACCAAGGAACACAGATCTTTTAGATATGGACTTAATGCACTTACAATGTGGGGATGAAGGCATATGAGAAAAATACATCATGTCACAGAGAGTTTTCTTTTGCTTTAATCCTTAATGTTTATTGAAAGCAGCACGCTGTTTGCTGTAAATCACTTTCAAGTCTCATGTGTTGGTGGCTACAGCATTTTTTTTTTTTTTTTTTGCCATTTTGTCATTATTTGAAGCTCTGTGATGTCACAGGGTGGATGTATCAGCAGTAGACTTGTGGGCCACTAGAAATCTAGTTACTGCCCCAGCAAGTATTCTGTCTATGTCTCAAATCGTATTTATCCCAAATCAATTCATAATGCAATGAATAATTTACACAAAGAAAAATCTCTGTGGACAGGTAATACTTCAGCTGTGAACCTGGGCCCTTTTCCATATGACAGCATGCAAACTGCTGCAAAACCAAATTTCAAGGGTTGTTGACTATTGCCTAAACACTTATCATCATGATTATTTCCTTTTCACTGATATGCTTCCAAACTGAGTAATTCATTGGTGTGCAGCAAGACTTTAACTATTTCTGAATTAAGAAGAAGCTCATAAAGGAAGAAAAGATTTTAATGACCTAGGTGGCCTCATGATTTATGGGGACCTTAAGGAGTAATTGTGTATTTAGAAGAAAGGCGAGTAGTGGCCATAAACATTATTGGTAGCCTAAGGAGCCGGGCACTATTGTAGCTAAGTTTAACCATATGACTACATAAGCAGTCAGCCTGTGGAAATGGGAGCTGTGATTGCCACATGGATTCCACTCAACCATGAGAACACAGAACCCCCATCTTTCCATCCCAGTGCCTTTCATTCTCCAAATAACATTATGCGAAGCTTAGCAGGGAGGAGAAGGAAATATGATCAAATTTGCAGGAATAAAACGTAGTATTAAGCGAATGTTCCCAAATGCACATTTCTTCCAAGCATAACATAAGCTAGAAAAAAAGATATGAAAGTTTCCCATCACCCCAAAGGCTCAGCTGGACAAACAAGGAATGTGGGGAAAGGAGACAGAATGCTGTGTCTTCTCTTCTTTACTGTGACTGAGTATTCCAGAGCCAAAGGGGAGTTGGCTTTTTCTTCCCTTATAAACAAGTACGTAAGTGATATAACTTTTGGCTGTAATGAAGCAGCCTCATTTTTTTTTGAATGTTTTAAATGTATCTGGCTAATGCAGACTGCACACTGACTATAAATAAAAGCTTATTAAGGAAGTTGGTAGTGTGGATAAAGTCACAGGGATAGACAGAGTAGGCTGGATTAATAGTATTACAAAATGTTTCAAGGATGAAATATATATTTTTCCAAAATTATTAGGGAAATGCCACACTATTATGGTTTGTGTCTAGTTGTCCCCCCAAAGCCTCATGTAGTCATAGTGTGGGGACTTCTAGAGTTTGTGATTAACTCCTGATCTACTGGGATTATGTGGATCCAAGGCCAGGATTATGAGTCAGTACTGCTGGGATTATGGGATATGAGTACTACACCCCAGCCTGGGGCAGAGAGCCTGAATGGAATATAAGAGACAGAGAGACAGAGCTTCTTTAGCAATTGTTCTTTATTGTCGCTGTTGCTGTTCAGCCACTATGAACTGCTGCTCTCTGCCCTGTGCCGCTCTGCCTTGGAGCCAGCTGAATATGGACTGAAACCTCCAGTAACTCTGAACTAAATAAGCCTTTCCTTCCTTCATTTTGGGTGTTGGGTATTTGTCCCAGCAAGGAGAGAAGAGTCACTAAGACACACACATAAAGTTCATTCCATGAATAGCAACAATTTATATCAGCATAAAGGCTCTAAGATGTCCTACAGTCATGAAACCCTGATTCAACTTGGTTAAACGAATCTGATTAATAACAGGCCTTTTTGTTACATAATATTTGTGGGTTTTATGTCCACCGAAATCACTTCCTTGAGTCATCCATAGGGAAATGATTGTACCTTGATACCATGACGTTAAGTGAAATAAATCAAAGATTGTTAAATATCACCAGGCTTCTTTGATATGAGATACCCAAAATATAAATAAAGAGCCAGTCTAAATAATCCGCTCACATATCTACACCTTCCTATTTTATCTAGTCTCCCAACCTATGTGTAATTGTCATAATATCAGTTAATTTGCAACTACAAACATAGGAAATAGAGTAAAAATGGGGGGTTGCATAGTCCAGTTTTACATTAAAGAATGGTGTAAATCATTGTCACTCAAGGCACATGATGGCTTGACCCCACTTTGTTCTTTTTTTAGTACTTTCCTTATCATGGTAAGAATGTGGTAATGTGCATACAGTAGTCCTGATGAGAGAAGAAGATTAGATACAAGGAGAAAGTCTCCCTCCTTTCCATTTGCCCAGGTCTATGTTACCCTTCCTTTCCTATTTTATTTTTAGCTCTCAATAGTTTCAATTATAGTTTTGCATTGAACTTATTACTATAAGCAACTGGATGTTTTTACTTCTTTTCTAAATATGTTGTATTTCTCATAGAACGGTATCCTTTTCTTCTTTCCACTTCATGAAATGTGTGACGTGTTAATTTAAAATTAGCAATATGTATAAAAGCAGAGGGAAGACAGTTATTAGACTGGGAGATGGGAGTAGGGAAGAGAAAGGAGTAAAAGGGAGCATAATAGTGGGTTTGGATCTCGTCAAAATATGTGACATGCAGGTATGAAAATATCACATTAAACCTAATACTTTCTAAACATGTATGCACTGGTAAAACCTCAATACAATGAAGTAGAAATACCTTTTTGTAGGTATTAAGAGCTAAATAAAAGGCAGATAATAGGAAACAAAAAGGTAGGCTGTGGAAATGAGAAGAGGATCTAGAGATGAAGGGAGCCAGGAGAGTAGGGGAGGGGAATTAAAAATGATTAAGATTTCGTACGTTGGACTGGGGAGATAGTTCAGTGGAATAAGTGCTTGCCTGGAAAGCACAAGGTTCTGAGTTTGATCCCTGGTACCACCAAAAGAAAAAAAAAAAGACTTGGTATGTCTACGTACCCACCCCTAAGATGAGTGTAATCATCACGTATGACAGCCATATACTAATGAAAAGCAAAGAACAAAAATAAAACTCTCTCATTTTGTCCTAGTACAGAAGAGAAGCAATAAATGAAAAAATGTAGAGAGCGAGTCAAGTTTGCAAATGATGACATAAATTTGAGAAGATAGAGATAAATTTGGTGACCACATCCCTTCTATTCTGTCTTAAATGTCAGGAATTTAATTTGACTCAGTGCCTTGGAAAGCTGTTTTAGCAACTGTTTCTGGCTAAACAGGTACAAGGCAGGCATCTGAGGCTGCCCACACTTGGTAAATGATAGGAATTCAGAACGCTTTGGTTTTACCAGTTACTTGGAAGTAAAGCCACAAGCTTTTAATTTAGAGACAGAAGTAGACTAATATTCTATTTTTTTTTAGATGACAAAAGAAGTCCACAATGAGTTAATACAAGAATCAGAACTTTCCACATATTCTCATCAGAGACGGCTCACTCTTATGAGACAAATGAGAAGTCTTTAAGCTCATTAGGATCCACTTCTACTTTGAGATGACTACTAAGAGATGGCTCAGCCTCTTTCAAAACCCCACAGGAAGCTTGGCATGGTGAGCCCACAGTCCCTGACTCTGGTTAGCAGAGGCAGGAAGAGTATAAGTTCAAGCCCAGTCTGGGCAACTTAGCCACTTACTGCACTCCTGTGTCAAAATAAAAAATAAATTTGGGGTGTAAATGTAGCTCAGTGCAATGGTCTTTAATTCCCAGTACTGAAAAAAAAATAGGGCATACATATCTAAGGCTCTGGAAGCTGTGTTGGGAATCTGCCATGGGGGAAGGGTATGGTTAGAACTGCATTCTCCTTTCATTTCTAACTGCTATACCTCTTTCTTCTCCCTCCCTTCCTATATCACCAATCTCTATCATTCTCGCTGCTCAGGGACCAGGAAATCTAGAGGTAGACGCTTGATATGGGAATAAATCCTCCAATCACTCTTTAGAGAGAAGTTCAGGGAAGAAGGAAAGGCTTGGTCCAGGGTGGCCACAGGTGGGACCAAAGACAAGGGGCAAAGCAATGCCTGGGCGACAGCCAAACACAAACATTTGTCACATCCATTTTGAGAGTTGCTTTTCTGATGCCAAAGCAAGAATTTAACTTACTCTGCTGATTTTTCTTCTACAAACTAAGTGTGCTAGCCAAGAATTCCAAACTCTGGACAGAGAACATTCCTATTTTTGTAGCTGTTTAATTTGTATGTTGGATTTTCTTTCATTCCCTTCTTCATGCTACTACACTATTTCATGCCAAGTCCTGTAGTCGTCTTAACATTTCTTTTTGTGTGTAATACAGTGAGATTATTGCTTCACTGTAAAAATCCCACTGATTCAAAATACCTTTCTTAATGAGTCACATTGTAATCATCCTTCCCAGACACAGGCAAACTACCCACTTTCACTAATTAAACACATGCATGATCCTCATAATTTTTCAACCTTAAAATAGGCTTTTGTAAATTTAGAAGACAGATGGCTTCTGCATCAGCTACTTACTAAAGTACTCACCCCAATCATTCACTGATGATTATATACTTAGAAACATAGGTTAGCAGTTCAAATACTACCAATTTAGCAGTCATTAAAAATAACCTCAATTTGATGTTTTTGTAATTTTTCTTCTTTAAAATCCAATGTTTTCCAAAATTCTTCTCTTTAATGGCTGACAGACATGTTAAACACAGGCTGTATAAATGTTGGAACAGTAATAACATTGATCACTGCAATGGAAATGTTCTGGACAAATGGAAGAAGGCTCCCTAAGAAGGAAAGTATTCTTAAATATGTGTGATTATACATGTAATATATATATATATATATATATATATATATATATATATATATATAAATTTTTAGTGGAAATGGCTTACATTTATGCAGCATTCTTTTTCTGAAAAGCCGAGAGAGCTTCATGTTATGCTGGTGTCCTGACTTTACAAGCTTGAAGAGTGAGCAGGTAGTACGTATCCTGCTGCTGGTGGCAACGTCTTTGCAGCAATTGTATCCCCATTACTGCTGGAACAGTGAGGCCGTTTTGTTAAACCCTTGGCTTCACAGGCAGTTAGTTCTCTACAGAAACAACTCATGCATGGGCTCCATGGACTCGCAAATTCACTACACAGAAACCCAAGTGCATGAATGGCGTAGTGACAGTGTAGAAAGAATGGCTAGCATCGAGAAGTCAGCCAAAAACAAATGCTGCAGAGGCTGCGCAGAAAAAGAACCCCTTCTGCGCTGTGGGTGGTAATGCAGACTGGTACAACCACTACAGAAAGCAGTGTGGGAATTCCTTAAAGAAAATCTAAAACTGAAGTACCTAGTCAAGCCAACTTTTCCCTGTCCCTCCCCCACCCCCTGAGTATTTTACCAGAAGAAATGAAAACCTTACACCACAACAATATATGTGCACCCATGTTTACAGCAGTGCAATTTGTCATAGCTAAATCCTGGAAACAACCCAGATGCTCATCAACTGAAGCATAGATAAAGATGTGCTATTTTTACACAGTGGAGTTTTTTTTTTTGTTGTTGTTTGTATTTCTAGTAAGGGTCTATAGGGTCTCATTACATAGATTACATAATCGCTATTTCAGCTCTCCCTGGGGGTGGGGCCCTTATGGCATGCCAGGGATTGAATCCCTGCCACTGCATCTGCCTAAGCAGGTGCTTTAATCTGCTGAGCTATTTGGCAGCCCCCACAGTAGAGTATTATTCAGCTATAAAAGAGGATAAATTTGAGTCTTTTGTCAGTAAATGGATACAACTTTGAAATGAAATAAATCAGAGTCGCATGTACAAACATCATATTGTGTCCTTAGTGTGAGAACCTGAAAGAGAAAAATGGAATCTGAAGGATACAATAAATATTGGGAAAAGGGAATGAGGATGAACTTATTCAAAAGGAAAGAGCTACTGAGTGAAGGAGAAAGATGGGAAAGAGACTGATCTATGTATGTAAGCAGGATTACCTGAACAACTGTACTGTGCATTTCTTCTGGTCTATGGAAAGGAGCAGATAATGCTTAATTTATTTTGTCTCCTGTTTTCAATTGTTGGTAGTTTTTCTATTCTTAATTTCTTATTTCTTCTTTTATTTTTTTTTTTCCAGAAACAGAGATTGAACTCAGGCCTTTGCTATTCTTAATTTCTTATACATCTATTTCTGTTTTTCATTCTTCTTCCAATTTTGCCTGCATATGTCTGGTAATATGAATAACTGGTTGGAAGACAACACTATGTATTACAGCAAATACTTGAAATTCATATTACATTGTTAAGTGAAATTCTGTATCACTTCACATTTTTTCTGTTTTAATACTATTTTGTACTCTCTTAAAAAATGAATGAAAGGGAAGCGACCCAGAGCTCAGGATCGACATGTGAATGAGACCACCCGGGCCGCCGGATCCTGACATGAACGAGAGCACAGGCCCAGTGTGGAACCCTTCAGCAGAACTCCCTGCCAGGAGGCTAAAGACAAGACCCACCCAGCTGACTCAGGAGCAGAACATCTTGCCAGAGTGACACAAAGGCTTCACCTACAAGGCTGCAGCAGGAAGAAGTGGAGCACAGCAGCCAGACCCAAGCTACACCCACCTGGAGGAGTCTGAACTTCTGGACCTTGTGCTAAGGTAATAACTCTATCTAAGCTCTACACCAAAGCTCAAAAATCAGTAGTATACAAAATGACAAAGAGAAGGAACAAAAAGCAGTCTCAGGCACCAAGTCCACCCAGTACAAATGCAGATGACACTAGCATAAAGGAAATTGGAAATCACATACCTGAAATCTCTGAAATAATAGCGTTGGAAGTAACGAAACAATTGCAGAAAGGTATAGAAGAAATCAGATCAGAAATAATTTCTGAAGTAAAAAATGTAGTGATGACTATAATCAAAGTAGTACTAAGTGCTTCTAAAGAATACACTGATAAAAAATAGAGCAGAATATAAAAATGATGGAACCCCTGAATCAGCAATACAGGAAAGAAATAGAATGTATGAAACAGATCCAAAGTGATATACGGGAAATTAAAACCTCAATCACAAGCTGGCAAATACCTTTGAGTGAAAGTGAAAATAGACTTTCTGACCTTAAAGACACCATTGCAGCTAGTGAAAAAGTAAGCAAAGATCTCTTAAACACAACTAGAATGCAGGAAAAATTAATTCAACACCTGCAAGATGATACAAAGATGAACAATGTGAGACTAATAGGCATCAATGAGAAGGAAGGAGTCAGTACAAATGATATAAAAAGAGTATGGGTGGAAGTAATATCAGAAAACTTCCCAAATATGGGGCAACAATCTGACATTCAGTAACCAAAGCATATAGAACTCCAAATAACATCAACCCAAATTAAAACCACTTCCAGACATATAATAATCAAGATCTGAGAAATTCAGCACAGGAACAGAATACTAAAAGCCGCTAAAGAAAACAGACAGATCATGTTTAAAGGAAAACCCATCAGAATAATGGCATATTTCTCTTCACAAACCATCAAGTCAAGAAGAGCATGGAGCAAAGTACTTCAAGTCTTGCAAAAAAACAAATTTCAACCCAGACTGATAGACCCTGCAAAACTCTCTTTCAAGTATAATGGAAAAGTAAAATACTTCCATGACAAAGAACAACTAAAGAATTTCATGACAACAAAGTCAAGCCTACACAGACTACTGAATGATGTTCTACAGAGAGAGCAAAATGACCACAACCCCATGAACTAAAATGGAAAGAACCCACCAAATAGGGCAGACAATTAAACACAGGAGAATAAGAGGTATACAATAGTAGTCTTTCAGTTATTCTTTTGTGCACAGCAGCAAAATATTTCCATCAGCACACTCGACAAATGGACTTCTCTTGCACTCTATGGGTCACGATTCCGTATGGGACTACAGGGTAGATTTCAAGGAAGCAGTTGTAGCTCAGTCCCACAAGTGACACCTGGCCACCAATAAGTGTCGTGGTCATTATCCATGTCTACAACACACTAGAACTTTGTGTGATATCCTATCCCCAAACTGTCAGAAGTGATGGTTATTTGTCATTCTAGCATTTATCTTATGTTTTTACTCTTAGTATTCCTTTACTACATGAAAACTTTTTCTTAGTGCAAATGTTTTCTTAATAATGCTTAATCTTAATTTTTAAGATTTTTATTGTATCTTTGAATTACAATTTATCTAAAAGACATCATATGATACCTTCTCCTAGTATCAGAAACTTTAAAAAGTATATTTCTACTGACTTTATATTACTTCTTACCTGTCCTTTATACACACATACACACACATATATATGAAAAAAAAATATGTGCATAACCCGGCATAAGATTGGTACTGTTTCACAGAAATCTTCAATTACCTTTCAAATAAGGGTTCATCTAATATACTTTATAAAATCCTGCATAACTATCACTTTGAGAGCTCTTTATTGTTCATCCAGAAGCATACTGCAACTTCTCATGCCTTTTGAATTATGTTTTTTGTTATTTCCTATACATTACATCTGGAGGTATTAAAATATTTCCAAGTTTGTATAAATAGAAAATATTTTACGTTTAGTTTTCAAAGGTATGTTTGCTAAGTATAAAATTCAAAAAGGATAGATCTTTTTTTTTCTTTCAGTCCTTTAATTAGTTTAGTTTCTTACACACTTGGTCCTTTTTTTTTCTTTCTTTCTAATGTGGAATAAGATGCTATTTAATTTTGTTCTTCCAAAACTAATATTTTTATGTATATGCTTTAACCATTTTTTTCTTCATAATAAGTTTTGGACAATTCCATTTTTGTGTATCTTGGAATGACTTTATTTAAATTTCTTGTGCAAGAGGTTCATTTTTCTTGGAAATGAGGTATTATAAGTTGAACTAAATTCAGAAATTTTAAATCTTTAAATATTTATTGCCTTCTTTCTACTTTGAGAGTTCTAATTATATGAGTATTAAAAAAAAAGTAAAGAGCA
This sequence comes from Ctenomys sociabilis, assembly GCA_004027165.1. Classification (NCBI taxonomy): domain Eukaryota; kingdom Metazoa; phylum Chordata; class Mammalia; order Rodentia; family Ctenomyidae; genus Ctenomys; species Ctenomys sociabilis. The sequence goes on from PVKA01003434.1 coordinate 103,358, forward strand.
GTTAATGCTTACAATTTTTTTTTTTTTTTTTTTGTCTTTTTGAGACAGGGTCTCACTATGCAGTTCGGGCTGGCCTTAAACTCACTTTGTAGCTCAGGCTGGTCTCGAACTCACAACAATCCTCCTGCCTCAGCCTCCCGAGTGCTGAGATTACAGGCATGCGCCACCACGCCCGGCTACAATTTTTGTTTTTAACTCTGATTTTTTTCCTCTTTTGAATTTCTTATAACTTCTTAGCTATTGTTTTTTTTTTTTAAACAAAACTTATACATTTATATCTGGTAATCTGAAAAACTAATTTGCACATAGCATCATGTAATACAGCAACCATTGTTGGATTCCTATTACTTTGATTAGTGAAATCCTGTATCATGTATAGTGCTATTTTCTTCTATTACTATTTTGTATTCTTTAAAAATAATAATAAAAAGCACAAACAATAAATAAACAACAATGAAAAAAATGAACCAAAGAATGACATAGTGATGGTGTAGACAGTGCTGCTTCCTCTTCCCTGGACTGAGCCAGGAATTCAGAAGAAGATCAACAGTTTGGATTCTGTGGAGAAGGTAAAATAGGCCAGCTGCAGATGATCTGAGACCCTGCTTTGGCAGCAAGCTCGCACAGCAACGGGAGGCTACAATAGTCTCAGTGCGAGTATGAGCTCAAATTTTCCCAGGCTCTGAACAGCATGGTACACTTCCTTCTTCTGAAGAATGGAACGGAAGCCAAGTGTGGTGGTACATGCTAGAATCCCTGCTACTTGGGGCTGATGTAGGAGGAGGATCACAAGCTTGAGCCCATGCTGGACAGCAGAGACCCTGTTTTAAAATAAAATTTAAGGAATGGAAATGTAGCTCAGTGATAAAGTCCTTGCATGGTACATGGAAGGCCCTGGGAGTACCACACACAGACACACTCAACACACTAAATACATATGCTACACACACACACACACACACACACACACACACATACACACACACGGAAATACACACAAAATTTCAGTCTGGTTAACATGAACTTTGATGATGAAGATCTCAAAAAAGAAAAACATACAGATCCCAGTAGATACACTGTCACAGTGAAAAGAACATTAGGAAGACTGATGGGTGACTTAGAAATCAATGTATGTCCAGGTACTGTATCAGCTGAAGGATTTGATCTAATTTAATTTTGGTGCTTAAGATCCTATGCAACCTCACACCACTGAGCTACATCTCCAGCCGAAGAAGTTCATTCATAAAGTATGAAAGGAAAGACCCAACTCGAGGTGAGCTGTGTGAGTCGATGTCCCAAGTCCCTGCTCAGGTACCACGCTTGGGATGGTTATCAGTGCTCCCAAAACACAGAAAGTGAAGCACAGTTCTTACGTGCTTCACCTAAGGTAAAGGGCACTGAATTTTCCTAACATTCCTTTTCTAGAGGGTTCTTTTGTCTTATTTCTGCTTACTCAAATTTCATTCTTTGAAAGCTCAACTGTGAAGCTTGCTATGTGAAGCTTTGCTTATATTTAGGCCTTTCTAAACATTCTTCCCTGTGAACTTAGGAAACCCTTAATTAGATATTGTGAACCAAGAAACTGCAGTCATGGCTTTGAACAGAACACTGTGCAATACAACAAATACTATCAAATTCATATTATTTTGTTTAGTGAAACAGCATCATTTGTAACTTTTTGTATTAATACTAAATTGTACTCTCTTTAAAAAGTAAAAAAATAAAACTACCCCATGGTTGACAGCAAGCTGCATCTAAGGTGTCACCCATTGCTGTCCCAGGCACCTTGGTCTGTGCAACTATGGTCCACGATACCCACACAAAGACCAAGCAGACTAACAATACCTTCCTCAGAATATGTCCCATCCTTAAGTGGCACAAAGATTGTCAACTATCACACAGGAATTAGTTTTTAAGGGTGTCTACCATGTATTTATTTCCCTGATAAAATTTATACTTGAGGATAGATGTATGTCTCTGTATTCTGCTTTGAACCTTTCATAGAATTGGAATGAGTATATGTTTAACGAGAAAAACAAAACTACAAGAGAATCTGGAACAAACATTGTTTAACCCAGGTAATCAAGTTTTTGTGTTCCTGTTTCGAAGATTTTTAAACAGAGTCTTGGAAACTGTCTAGGAAGTAGTTCTGGAAACGAACCCACTATACCTCCTGCAAATCATATGAACTACTTCTGGGAAAGCTAACGGTGCATCGTGTGTGCTGCTTTTGTTCCAAGTACATGAAACCTTATTAAAACAGCCACCATGACAACAACATCTCATCAGAAAAGTGAGCCGAATACTTCGGGGCAAGGTCTCAGGTAGACGTTCTGGGATTTGGGTAGCAAATGCCTATTAGTGATAACAAGTATTACGTCTATAAATCCCTAGGTGCTTTTGTCGATCCTATCTGCTTCAGTTTCCACAGGTGGAACGATGGCCCTCATGAGGACCCTTTCTTCACAATTTCTGCTTAGAAAACACAATGTTTAGATTTCAGCCAGTCCCTGGTTGTATTGTACACAAGGGTAACAGGTACACATGATTGTACTGAAGAACTGAAATGCATTCTTTTTTTACAGAAATCTGTGCTTTGTGGAGTCTCAGTTCAACTGACATTAATGTGCGTTAGAAACACGTACAACTGGTAAGTTTTGCTAATGAAGCTCTTAAATATTTTCTCCTTAATGTTCTCTCCTTGCATTTTTGCCTTCCTCTGCTTCTTCCAATTAGGCCACAGCATCAAATGGTTTCCTCTGTCCTCTCTTTATCACTCATCCTGTGATTACGCTACACAAAATGCATTCTCTTTAGTGCATGAAAATAAAAATCCATCACCACTTGGACTTAAGGTCAGCACCTACTGAGGTCAACACTTCAGGCTGACTTCTGGCTTCTACATTTAAATTTCAAATTTCTATCCACAAATGCTCTTCACCTCCCTGTGAAATCCAAAGCTTAAGGAAAACAGTGTTGTACCCTGCTCCACAAGTTTTTGCTAATACAGCATAAAGATGTATGTTACAGTTTTTATGCTTTAATTTCTCCTTCTGTACTATGCACCTTTCATTAAATGGGTTGGAAGTCCAGGAATTACTTTGCAACCAGAGGATATATATACATATCTATATGCAGGATAAGCCTAGATGTATGTATATTTGTGTGTGCCTGACAAACATGTCTTGTAAATGCAAAAGATCACAATCTTATCTGTCTAGAGAAGTTTAGTTTACAAAATAAAGATTCCAAAGTTGTGCTAGTTTGCACAAAGTGGTGGCATTTGAAGTTCACTTTATATGCCTCATTACTAAGAGTTTTATCTAGAGTGGCCACCAAGGCATAAGGGGATGAGTGAAACCAATCCTGGTTAATCTAAACTACCGGTCTAACAAATGATTAATTCCATTCGTCAGATGATTACCTCGAGTAGTGGGGTCACAACCCTGCCAGTCAGTAGCCTATACCTAAATTCCTTAGGAGAGGTAAGGAAACTCAAACACACCATTTTAAAAGCCAAATTCAGGGCAACGGTGACAAAGCCTGCGTGCTGTCTCCCACTTCTCAGAGGAGTCTGGTTTCCAGTTTTTGTTAAATTAGTTTCATATCAGTCCATACTTGTTTAAAAAAATGTCATAAGTCTCTTTGGCTCGTTCATGCTTCAGTTACCTCTGATTATTACACCAAGATTCACAAATGAGATACCAGAGTCACTCCTATTTACTGGAAAATACTACTGAAAAAACGGAAACTCAATTTCAGAACAGACTGCAATAGCCCATCAAAACATCCAAGAAGAGAGGAAGTTGGCCTTGAGGTGTGCTGGGCCATTGTTAAAAAGCAAGACAGCATCTCACCTAATAATTTAAACATGGTCTTGTGGCCTGACATTTTTAATGCTTTCTTGATCTCTTTCTTCTGGCTCTGTGTTTTCTTTGCCACTGTAGGGGGCATGCATAGCGGGTTATGCATTAAATACCAACCCTTATTCTGCCAATAGCACTTTTAGGAGAGGAAAAAAATGACTGGGTACTTTTATAAATAGTCACGCTGTAGGTGTCTGCAGAAAGCAACCTTTATTTGGGGCTTTTAAGAGCTGCCTGCATTTCAGATACAAATCAATCTATAAAACTACCAAATTCAAATTTTTCAGCTGTCACTTGGGCAGTAAGTTTCGGGCACTTTGATATGCTGATTTGACAGTTTTGTCAGCACAAATTAGGAGCTCAGGCTTAATTAATGCAGTCATTTGGTGTTAAAGATCAATTTAACTTGCACAATCCCTATGTTATGTGGCCTGTTGTTTCACATTTATTTTGTGACTCCCTGCATTTGTATTATATACTAGAGGGTTAAAATCTGTTGGCTTGGGGCAACTTTGACTCAGAAGAACAGAAAAAAATACATTCCTCCTATTGTTTGTTGCATCCAGGCAAGAAAACTAGAAAGCCATTGTAAGACTCCTCCAGACAACTACATATAGCAGCAACCACAGCTTGGTACTAGACAGAAATGTGTTGTAGAAACTTAGACATCACTGAGAAATTAGTAGGACCACAAATGGAGAATACTAACATAAATCTCACAAATAAAAATACAAATAAGCTCAATGAAACAGCAAATTCACTTATAATAAACATTTAAAACACAAATTATAAAAAAGGTAATTTAATGAGGGAAAATTTTTAAAAAGTCATTGACATCAAAGGAAATTGAAAGTTGGTTGGTTACATAATCGTATTTTCACATCTGGAAACCGAGGCCCAGGAGGGTTGGTGGGCCTGAGAGTTAGTTTTCATGTTAAAAGACTAGGTCTTCTGATTTCTGTTATCTAGTGCTGTTAAGCAGACTCCTCGAACATGTTATCTCACTTGTATCAGTTAAGGAAAAAACATCATTGCAAATTAACTTCCCTCTTAGTTTTTCTTAAAGAACAGAATTCTGCAATGTCAAATTCTTGCTTGTAGGGCTGCTTCTACTTATCTTTCTGGTGTATTTAGATGAAAACTATTTTTAAAATGTTCACTCAGAAAAAAGTATACACTTTCCAGAATTCTGATGGACTTGGTTCCTGTTTATTTCCAAATCCAGGTAGAGGGAAGTACATTTTCTATATACTGTGCTGACTCTGACATTGAATTTGAGTGGGAATAATTATGGAATTAGAGGACTTGAAAGGTCCCTGAGAGTTCAACTGCAAAACCTAATCTAGTTCAGGCAGATCTGTGTCTATCATGGTTTTATCATGGTTTTTTTTTTTTTTTTTTTTTTTTGTGTGTGTGTGTGTGTGTGTGCATGTGTAAGAATTTTGTTCGTACATTTTAGATACACGTGATAAGGCTAATCATAGGGAATTTGTACTTATGCATGATATATCTTGCTTCTTTTTTCTTCATTCCCCTCTCCTCCCTTTAATCCTTTCTCCTGTCCTGTTTTTAAAGCCTGTCAAAAAAAGAAATTCCACAGCCTCCCTACTAACTCATTCCTGTACTGCATAAACCCTATATTTGACAAGACTTAAAAGATAGTTCCAATCCATCTTATTTCAGTTTAAGACTGCTTCCTATTGCTTTTAATTTATTTAAATGTACATATCAACATATACTAAAGTAACTAAATCTGTTTTTGCCCCAGAATACAGCACTTCTATTCTTGATTTCTTTTAGATGAGGTAGGAAATGTTTATATTAACTTCCACACAATAATCTAGCAGGGACTTTTTCCAGGCTTTTCCTTCCCAGGAATATTTTTGGCCCAGTGAACTTTAATGTTAACATCTTTGAGGGCAGGAGAAAACAGAAACAACATGTTTCCTTAGGGTCAGACAATCTGCATGCACCATTATACTTTTAGAGTGGAGTTGGTGATTTTCTTTTCATGAATGTGATTTATCCCAATATACTAGAAAAAAAAAAAAAAAAAACCCTCATGAACCAGACTCATACAGATGAATTTGGAAGGCATCTTCTTGAAGCCCTAAGAGTTACAGATAAGGAAACAGATTTTCTTATGTGTTACATGAAAGTCTGAATGGTAGTAGCTCAGAGCAAAGTCAGTACTAGACGCTAGAGTCCCTCCCCTGAATCCCAAGCACCAATTATAGTACTATGCCTCACCATTCAGGAAAGGGGAGAAAATAAAACAAAAACTGTTCATTATCCCTGAAAGAGTAGCACTTGCCACCTAACAGAAGCATGTGCACGCTCTCACAGCCCACAACAATCCCTTCAAAGGCAGCTTGCTTTCAGAGTAAAAATGCAGCAATCTAGCACAACTTGGTAATCTGTGGAAACGTAAAGAGCTGATTCCGGGGGCTGAGGTGTAGGCTAGTTGGAGAACACTAAGCTAGCCTCCAGGAGGTCCTATGTTCCATCCCTGGTCCAAATTGTTGGTCTCACAAAGTAAAGAATAGAACAACAGTGTGCCTGGGGAGAGTCACATGAAGAGAAAACTTTCTCTCAGGCTCTCACAGAGAGCAATCTGGTCAAGCATTGGCCGTGACTCATCCACATGGATGACACAGACAAAGGAACTACAGAATAATGTACAGGACTACAAGATAAACCCTGAGAAGACTTCAATGACCACATAGGAAATATAAAGTTCATGTGTTGG